>JAQIXX010005185.1:0-14480 GCA_034700605.1 Willowsia nigromaculata | reverse complement strand
AGTTCCTCAAGGAGTGCGCTGGCGAACCTTTGTATATGCTTTACAGAGCCATTAAACAACAAGTAGACAAAGGCCCAGTTGACGCCATCACTGCGGAGGCTCGATACTCACTAAGTGAGGAGAAGTTAATTAGACAGTCGATTGGGTATAGACCATTGGTAAGTCGCGCATCATGCTTTCTAAATAGGCTGTTGTTCTTACACGAAAACTACTGCCCGAGTATTTAGTTTGCAATACTGATTAATAATTTTACTGCTTGCAGACTGTGTTCGTTTCCATGTCTCATCAAACAACATACATGACGGGACTGGACCTGAATCAGGAGAATACAGATGTTCCAGTGAAAGTTTTGGATTGTGACACGATCACTCAGGTAAAGGAAAAGGCGCTGGATACTATCTACAGAGCAACTCCATACAGTCAGCGTCCTCGCAAAGAGGATTTAGACCTTGAATGGAGAACGGGAAACAAGGGGAGACTCATCTTGTACGATGAGGACAGCACCACAAAGACTGAAGGAGAGTGGAAGAAACTCAACACGCTAAGTCATTATCGAGTGCCAGGTAAGAATCGCGTCTCTATTTTTATGAAAAGATCCATTATGTCAAGAACGACATTACGATTACGACATATTTCTAATATTCAATATTACAAAAAATGATCCTTTAACAGATGCAGCATGTCTGACGCTAGTACCTAAGCAATCATCCATGTACAATTTATCAATTCTATCTGAGCGTTCTGAGAAGTCACATCATAAGTATGAAACACTAAATCTCAGTAAATATAACTCGGCCAGTCCTCCCCTGAGCCGAGCCACCTCTCCACTGAATCACGATAGGGAAGGGGGAATGAAGGTATGTCTTGATTTCATTTATTTATTGTTGATGATTGATTCGTTACTAGTTTAGTAATTTCAATAACAATGAAAATGTTTGTCATTTATTTTTTAGGTGTGGCATCTGGTTAAGCACCACGATTCAGACAACCAAAAGGAAGGCGAGAGGGGCAACAAAATGGTGTCTGAAATTTATCTCACTAGGTTATTAGCCACTAAGGTAAGCCATAATAAACACGAACGTATGATCAGAAAGATCATAATTACCCCCCAAAAATATGTAACTTGGACAGTTTAACATATCTTCTATTTTTCTTTCTTTAGCTCACACTACAAAAGTTTGTGGATGACTTATTCGAAACAATTTTTAGTACTGCCCATCGAGGTAGTGCGTTACCATTAGCCATCAAGTACATGTTTGATTTCTTAGATGATCAAGCACTTCAGCATGGCATTTCCGATCCTGAGGTAGTGCACACGTGGAAGAGCAACAGGTACGGAAACTTTGAAATACATTCCAATAAATCAATTACACTTCAACTTTGAAATGTTTTTGCGTAAATGTATTATAATGAAATTACTTTTCCTACTTTTTAGCTTACCACTGAGGTTTTGGGTTAATTTAATAAAAAATCCCAACTTCGTCTTTGACATCCACAAGTCGAATATCGTGGATGCATGTCTCTCTGTTGTAGCACAAACATTTATGGATGCCTGCTCCACGTCAGAACATCGTCTAGGTAATGACATTTAACTATTTTAATTGAATAACAATTATGACAAACTTCAAAGACTCATTATAGTTGACTTTCTATATTTTACATTCTTCCACAGGCAAGGATTCTCCGAGCAGCAAACTTTTATATGCCAAAGACATTCCTGGTTATAAAGAGTGGGTGGAACGTTACTATGCCGACATAAAAGCTATGCCATGTATATCAGACCAAGATATGAATGCCATGTTGGCAGAAGAATCGAGAGTAAGTGTACAAAAACTACTGACTATTTTCAAATCAATGACTTTCTAATAATCTTATCAACGCATTAGTATTATTATTTTATTTTATCTTATTTCCTTATAATAACAATCTTGAATTTTAATCATTTTCCAGCTGCACGCCAGTGAGTTCAACACGGAGTGTGCTCTTCTCGAGCTGTACAACTACGCCTCAAAATACAACGACCAGTTGATGATGACCCTAGAAGAAGATGAATTCTCTCAAAAACAACGACTGGCATACAAACTAGAGCAAGTTCACAATATCATGGTCTCTGAAGGTCACTGATATTGAGAGAGAAACAGAGTATTCGCGAACGCCCTTCATCATCAGCATCACATCAATCATTCAGTTATATAGTATAATATTTAATTATACCTGCGTATTTCTATGTCAAATACGATTTCACCAGCACAAGTTTTGTGCAAGGCTCAGCACAAAAACAGCCACTACTGTATGAAAACAGGCGACTACAAACATGGCAAGCACTATGATGCACACAACCAAGCATAAAATGTGTAATATATATATACCTTCTGCTCACGATAAATATTTTCTATTACAGCAAATGATATTGGTAGTAATATTCCCTACTCTCAAATCGCAAATTACTATAGTACTCTTCGAAATTTGTCTGCGATACAAGCAACTATCTTTTCGTTTGACGAAAATACGGGACATCTCAACTTTCCTATTTCGATTTTGACACATATATAGTTTACGCTACATGTCGACACTTTGATCTACTTATAAAACTTTATATCTGAATCTGTTTGACAATGATTGCAAATGAAAAGGGAATTTAAGTGAAATAGAGTGCAGGATTAAGGGGACAAAAGTGACAGGAATCCCAGTAATCGTAGCCAGTCAAAACGTGTACCCGTGCATGAACCCACTCCCACCAGCAAGCCACAGATAATAAATATACATCATTCTATTCTATAAAGTGTATTTTCTAAAGGGTAGTGATTATAAATATGACACATCGACATCATGTTCGTAGTTTTGAAATAAAACAATTGCTAGCTATGTAGAGTAAGTCGTCTTCATCATCATCTAATATGCAATGGTAACCTTTTCATGGTCATCGTTGAAGATATCGTTGTAAATGTCACGTAGTCCGCGTCGTCATCGTAGAATCTAATCAACGTCAGTGAACTTTACATCTTATAGTTTTATCGTGTATTACATTAAAAATTCTGACAGAAAAAAATGTGTTATTGATGCAACTATGTATATAGAGCAGCCACTGTGTAGACTGCATCTGCGTAGACTATGTATTTGCAAAACTAACACAAAACTCCCGATACATAAATAGCTATAAACATAATCAAAGAGAAAGTAGTCAATTTGTTAATTAAGGTAATATAACTACAAATTCCTTTCTTCAGTAAAATTACTCAAGCAAGAAACTAGTAAACATAGTAGATGTGATTATTTTAGAGACGTAGTCAAAAGTGAGTTGGTATATTTACAGAATGATGACACGATGATGAAATGACTTCAACGATTTTAGAAGTTGGTGGTAGTAAATATCTCCCACCAACTGTAATTATTTAATACTACTATTTGCATGCTCCCACGTTCGGTACGTTTTCTGTTTCAACCTACAATTGTTACCATTTTTAATCTAATTATTAGGAAAAGCCATTTATTGTCATAGCAACCCTGTCATAGTAAATGGACGGAATTTATACGATAATACAAGTTAGGTCAACTAACCGTACTTTTTGTAAAACCAAAACTCAACATGGACTATAATTAATGCGATGAGGTTTGGGCATTTATTCATTCCTACCAATATGTGCATGCATAAAAAACCGATTGGGAAAGGTGTGCGTGCAGTATCAAATAATAATCGTAAAATTTTTAAATAGCTTGAGAAAACAAACTCGGTGAAAGATATCAGCTTTGTACTACTACTTATTATGACTTTGAGAATTGGCAGGAGTGCTTTTTTATTATCCAGAAGGCTATATATATATCGTGTAAGAATAATATGATAGGTGTATAGTATAATAAGAATTTGAAACTTCTACCGTAACGATATAGGTCTGTCTTTTATACATACATAAATTGATATGGTAGAGATAATGTGATATAATATGAATAATGCTGCTGTCATCGAAATAATAGAAAGCAGAACGCGCTTTGTTCTGCCATGAGCGCAGTAGAGGCCAGCTCTCTTGTAAAAACTTTGCATCGTGTTAGTTGGTCTTTTTTATTTACAACAATACAAAAAAACTAATAACAAGTCTAGAGTGTAAGGAAATCTCAACTGGAACATTCAGTTTTTTTCTACTTGTATAAAAATTAAATATATACTGAATATGCACTAAAGTAACTGTTACTACAATAATTGAGTATTCTAAGGTAATTGCATCTTCTCACTCAAGAAAAAATAACAATTCAAATATCCTTTTGTATACTTATCACAATTACGCTGCCGGTAAAAGAAAGGGAACTTTCACAGATTACGTCTTCAATGTATTTATTATGAATATCTTTTACAAATGAATACGGTACTTTTTTAAAGAAAATCTCTTGACTTAATTTTAGTATTTATGTATCAATGTGACTGAATGACCGTTCTGTAAAACTGGTAATTATATACAAGATGTATATTGTCTTATCAATATACAATACTCTGAGCGGATTTATTTATGCTAAAGCAGAAGGAGAAACCTAATTAAAGTATAATTTATTGATCGTCGTTGCCATCCTTACCACTACTAGAATCATTCGCAAACCTGTAGAGTTGAAGGTTTTTTCAAGATATTTTGTACAGACTTTTGAATTCCAATATAAGTTATAAGCATGTGCAATGTCAGACGTTGTTCTTAAATAGTTTGTAGCGGCTATGTACATACTTCAATGTCAGTCAAGAACAATGTATTTTTAGTTCGTCATTACGTCGTTTTAGATTGAAACCCTGTTCCATTTGTTAAAAGTACTGATCTATATATGATGCTGAGGGTAGGGATAAGAATGTTTTTATACTTTGTCTTCATATTGGGTGGGAGCCTTCAACAACAATTTGTTTGAAGCCAGTGCAGTGTGTGTGATTTGTTGGTAATGCAGTACATGGTAGGCTTACGTAATGCTTGCAAACAACACGCGTAACTATTAAAACTCGGTGAGGTGAAGTAACAGCTTGAAACTGACTTTCTTTTTATGACTAGTTATTGAGGCAGGTACGGAACTTTTCTACTTACTAAAAGAACGTGACAACTGGGCGACTCTTTCATTTGTTGTAAAAAAGATAATTTTTTTTTTGGCACATACAGTTTTTTGTCGTTTGTTCTGTATCCACAATCTTTCCATTTGCTATAATATAGAGGGATTCTTATTCTCTCAGATTCATTTAAAATATGAGTAACGTTTTCTACCATAATACAATCTGCAAGAAAGATAATATGTTTTTAATAGATAGATGGAAAACATGATAATAATGATACTGCATAAATTGATGATGATGATAACATATGGAAATATATTTAGTGTAGCTAACCAAATAAGTTGGACGAACATCCCGCTAATGTATTTATTCTTGTGGATAGTAGAGAAAAATGTTAGTTCAGCGAATTTTTTATTGCGTGCAAAATATAGTTAAGTAGATATGGTCATGTATTCTTGCATAATATTTAGCGTAAAATACCAATTATTGTATCATACTTAATTGTACATATTTTTGTTAATGGCAGGCAGTCTGTGTTCACTGTGACTGTGGAGGTTATTAGTCGGCAGCAAAAGAAAGCTCTTACATTACACTAGCGACGGCGACAATTCTGCAAATCTAATTTGTTAGATGGCCGCTAATCCTCGAAAGTCTTTGCGTAAATATTTTTAATATAATTGTATTTAAAATCCGTCGTCTGTGAGATGTCATAATATATTGAGCTCCTCCTGTTTTGTATAAATTTTTAAATATATTATGATGATTCTCAGGAAAATGTGTTATTATTGTAATTCTTCTGTTCCACCAACTTTTGATTACCGTCTTTTCATAGATAGCTATACCGACGCCAATCTAGATTATATATATTATTTTCGTGTTTGCTTATCTACAAATTACCTGTTAAGTCAAGATTTTTTTTGTACATAATACATTACTCTCTTGGGCAAATACAAGTCCAAGACAAATTTTTACAAATTTAGTTAAGTTGTCGCGTGCTCGTTCGCCCTTGTAACTATGAATTTATTAGTTTTTAGGTTTTGGTTCATGTTATAGTGATCGTAGTGAGTTTAATTGTTATTATTGTTACTTTTCGGTTTAAGTTTAAAAGTTAGTTGTAGAATGGTATTTTCCGGCAAGTGTAATATTGATTTTTAAAAAATCTACTATTAAAGTAGTATCCTGTAATTTTAATATTGCATAATGGTTCCGCGTCATGTTCCTTGCTTAGCCGAAAGAAAGAAATGGGAAGAACGGCGGAATGAAAAAATGTGCATGCTTTTTTTAGAAAATAAATATTGTGTGTTGAGTCTGCAACATGCGAGCAGAAAATGTTTGCAACTAGTTAACCAGAACGAACAAAAAATGATGAACAACAGGATGAAAACTCCAAAAAATTCAAGTATAAATGTAAATTATGATACTGAAGTACGAAGAAATAAGATGTATAATTCCTATAATGATAAAAGTATGTATGTTTAATTAATGTCATATGTAAAGCTGTAATGATGATGGAATCGACTTAATTTTTACAGAGATATCGGAATTTTTAATTTATTATTTTTTAAACAAAGTATTATGACTCTAGTATTAAAATAAAATGCAATATACTTTGGAAAAAAAACCGCTAGATTTCTTGAAACATTCATTTCACTTCAATCATTAATTTTTGCATTCATCCACATACACATTTGCCATGTTCTATTGCCAAGTTCAAGTAACTTAATATTATACCCATAACGAACATAATTTCTACATGTCAAAGTCAACATCTTTGGTTTCCATACCACCACAATAACAGCAAATTCATACAAAAATGTTGAAAACACCGGACCGGAAGCGACCATCTCTGCTCATCTGTTGAATGCAAACAAGCTCATATGATTTCATTAAGCTTCTTTGTGACTGGCTCTTAATGTCCATAATAGCCATGATATGGGGTGTTTTGTGGAAATCTTTGAGCCTTTTTATGTGAGAGTAAAAGCAAAAGCATGCCATATTGTCATTGGGAAAAGATCTCAATAGTTCGCATACATTTTAGGGAACACCCATAGCACTCAATTCGAAAGACAGATCCGCATCATCATTATCAATTTAACTCCAAAATATAATGTCCAATTGATTATTTTAATAATTTAAAAACGTCGTAAAATGGGCATAATTATTTGCAACTTCCAAGTTCTTATGACATGCTGAGGGTCTCCAAATGTGTGCTTCCCTTGTACTAGAGTAGCAGCTAAAAAGCGTCAATAATGCAGCATGAGGATAGGAGAAGCGTTGCAAATGCAAACTTGCGAAGAGATGATGATGAACAACGAGTTGTAGTTGTAGGCTTCTTCCCGTCTGCGTTCTCCTGCTACCCCGCTCGCTGTCCTCTCGTTTGTCTCTTCTCTGCTCTCTAGAGCAAGCAAGTAAAAAGCAAAGCCAACAATTCAATCAAGATTCAATATTCAACATGCATAGGTCGTAGAACCACCACCACACACCGATCAACATCGTCGTCATCATCATCACCACCACCCCAGCTTCAACATTACACAAGGCAGGAAAAGTCGCAGAGAATCGGACGCAGATTCGGAGAGAAGAGAGGCACACGAGCTAACTTAACACTTTTCCCATTTTAAACATCATCATCATCATCAGCGCCAGCAGCCCTCTCTCTTCAATCAACTAACTTCTGCGTGCAAGCCTTATTTTGCAAATTCCTCGGATTCCTCCTTTTCCAGCTAACTAGCAACAGTAACAAGTAAATGTGGGATTTGCAAGTGTGTTTATGCACAACGAAAAGTGTTTGCCAAAATAACTAGGAAAATTAAGTTAACTGCTAGTTAGCAAGGAACCATGTTCATGTTGATTGTTGTGCTACGTAAAACGTAATTAGCTGACAACTATTGATTGGTAAAGCATGGTTGATGAATGACACTAAAAGCTGAAACTTCTGTGGATGGTATATATAGTTGAGTGCAAAAAATTTAATTTGTGAGAGCCTCGATGAGTGTGACACTTACTCCAACATCCTCCCCACCGCGTAGCCCCTTCAATAATTAGTTAGTGATGGATACAACTGGAGATTTGAGGTGTGCCAGTGGCAGTGATAACTGATGTTTGATATATGCTGAATAATTCACAGTTAACAGTTAGATGAAGACATAAACTGTAATTGTTCATGCGGTGAGTTGTGGAAATCCGGAAGGAAATGCCCCATGAATACCACATGTCAAGGATTGTTGGAATGTATAAAACTGCTCATATTGAAACTAAATGTGTTTAATGGCAGTGATATGACTATATGACAGTTGGTAATCGAGACTTATAGTTCGTTAATGGTCGAGAGACGTCGTTCCACTTTGTTGTGAAAAGAAGAACTGCTTAATATACACCTAAACAATTTACAAGGTTATAAGATTGTAAGTGAACATTCAAGTCTGGTACTAATTGAAATCACTTAAACGACCAATTGTTGTGTGTACGTATGTCAAAGTATAATATGCCTATTTTCTGTATATGTTTATGTATAATATTATGCCAATGTTATGCGTTCGAAAACAATGCCCTCCACTCTCCTTTACAATGATACCTGATCAATGGGTACAGAAAATTTCAAGTATTTACACTGCAACTTAAAACTTACAATTCATGCAGGTTAGATTAGTCAAGATCTAAGATATCAATATCATTAGAAAATCCCTTTTGAATTGTGCCCTCATCTATTATCCTACTCAATGCAATAGCTGACAAGGGCGATTTTGCAACTTGGATTTTAATTGATTTTTTACACATGCTGATTTCATTAAATATTGCGAGCAATAAGTAATAGGATAAAAGTAAAGTCAGAAGCCTCGCTGCTACTAATCGAGGATAGTGCATGATTTTGATCGAAGGCAAAAGAAATATTAAGGGGGAAATAAATGTTTACCTGTAGTATTTGGATTTAAATGTTTTAAGCATGCCTGTGATATTCTCGTGCTATCATGAAAACAGCTTTATGATTGCTAACACTACTATGTTTTGCCTTCTATCACATAATTAGGGACTTTCTCCATCATATTTCTTTGATAACCCCTCATCCTAATCCAAATAGTGTAATAATGGCTTTCTCCAAGCTAAATTATCATTTCTTTACGTTTTCAGCTACCTACATGTCGCATGCATTGTATTATACACGCTCTGCTCCTAGTGTAATTATGAATTGTACGGTGAGTGAGTGAATCTCAAACTCAAATGCACTGTAAAAAGTTTTGTATTGCATAAATATGCTTTACAATAATGAAAATCCTTTGCAAACATATTTTATACAAGATGAACCAATGATTATACTTATCTAACTGGAAACGATGACAACTCATAGATGCGGAAGTGAAATATTATGAACATGTCGTTCAAAATTTGATGAACTAATTTACAGGTTTTTGAAACATCAACCAAGCTCCGCATTTGTACAGTACTTAAATGATGCCTATGAAAATTGCTCACGGCGATGGAACCGAGGACCTGAGACATTTTATGACACCTTTCAAACCTGATGCCTGTGATTGATATCTCTAGTTCCTCTTCCTTTCAACTAAATCCCTAAACAGGGGATTTCAAATAATATGACCTATTAAAGTTCCTATCTTAATAGCTTTGACCATACAATGGGTTTAATTTTTTTCGCAGTTTTAAAAATTGTATTAATTGTGTCGCAGTCATATGGCTTGTGACTAATAAATGTGAATTGCAGTTTTGGTAGATGCAATTAACCGCTTTTTGTAGCATGAGCTGTGAGCATTTAGAGATACCATGGAATTACTAAAAAAAATGAGAATGAGTGCAAATTGTTGTTATGAATGCAAGCTAATCAAAATCAACCAATTAAATAATGTGAGAGTGGTAAAACTTGAGAGAAATAATGTGCAGTTAAAGCGACTTGGTGGGAAGGAGCCAGCAGCAGTAAAAATGGTGCTGAATAGATAGAAATGGAGTCGTTCATGCCTTGTTTGTTTCTTGGGTTATTATATTACAACATTATTATTTTTTTTTAGTACCTTTGAACATACACCGACCAAACAAGTAATTCTTGGAATGGAAACGCATTTGATATTATTATGAACACGTCTCTAAGCAACATCAGAGGAAAAACATGGGTTGGCCGTCAGCCAGCCAATTCACATTTTTATTATTGTAGTTTAGTTACCATTACCACCACTACCGTACTCTTTGCTGGTCTATGCTATTAATGATAATTGAAGTTAACACGAGTAGAATATGCCTCAAAATGAAAGATATGTTTGAAAAATGGGAAGCCAGCAAGTACAATAGGGAAATGCCTTGTAATTTAAAAGAACAATACTCTCCGTTTTGTTTTGATGTGCAATTTATGTTGCATTGCATGCCGTGCACTGCATGTATGAAAGGGTTTTATATTTGTGTCTAATTGTAATCATGATGACTCCACTGCATGGCTTGCATTGAATTTCATTTGGATGTGTAAAAGTTGCGAGAATAATGTTTTGCTTTGCACATGGTATTGACCATTAACATAATTCATTCATGTCACATTTTTTACAGCATTTCTTCCGACTTATTTATTTTTCCAACAAATCATTCCCTTCTTGAATAGACAGACAGTCATTTTTAGGGATCATGAAGTGTTTTACTTCTCTCCTCCGAGAACATCTTTTTCTGCATTTCAATTCGTGCAATTCATGCAATGCTTTTGACACGGCCTGTCCATGCTATTCGAGTTTCTATCACGAACGACGGCCTCTTACTCTTTGCCTTTATGTTGGTGTGGTGTTTTTTTTATTTTTGAAAAAGTACACATCATGCTTAACATTCAGCCAGCATTTATAACTAGTCACTTGCGTGTAGGTAGGTATTTACACGGCCAAAACGGTAAGGGTAGTGTAGGTTTCGTGTGCGTTACGTTTACGTACTCCCGAGTTGACTTGACGGCGAAACGAGTAGAGAGGTCCACTTTCATTCAACTTTGTATTCACTTTTCGCCCAGTTGTTTGCTCTTCTTTCTTCTCGTTACGTTGTGCCACTAGTGGTGGTGGTGTGGTGGTGAAAGCAAACAGGCTGTGTGACTCAAATGAACAAAATGTGAGCTTCTCTCGCTCTCCTCTCGTCTTTTGCCAAATGTATTGTTTGATGAGCTCCTCCTGCACTACCAACTTGCCAAGTTACCACCAAACCAACAACAAACAGAGATCCTCTGAAACTGTTCATTATAGCACTGAACTGATATTGATACAACATTAGAGAAATGAATCATAGCCAGGTTAGCTGCACTATAGAATTAACAGATTGCAAATAGAAGAGCAACAACAAAAAGTGCAAATGTTGAGATAGGAGAAGCAGCGCAGCTTGCACTTTTATTATTATTATTATTTGTTTTTTATTTATTCTGACGAGAGAGCGAAAAGGATGTCGGATGTGAAGGATTGATGATTGGTTGGTGGACTCTTCTTGGAAAGCTAGTGAGCGTCTCCAAGTTCCAAACGAGGTTTTTAATTAGTTGCTGCGCTGCTGTTTTTAATTGTCAAGAGGAGTCGAATGATAGGCAACGTTTGGAGTTTATTTGTGTGTGAAACGTGATTAAAGAAACCTTGAGGTTGTTGTGTTCTTGTTAATATTTCAATTCTTTGATAGAAGGGGATCCAGCATGGGTGGATGGTTGCGAAGGGGAAACCCTTTGCGTTTTTCATCCACCCAATCTTCTTGCTAAATGTAGCTAGAATTCTTGTGGGTAAGAATATACATTTACAGTTTATGGTGCTAATTGTGCTGTGAGTAATCTTTCTGTGTTTTCATCTTGTGTAATTGTCACGAATTTTATTTGAATATAGGATTTTTTGGCGTTTCATATTAATCGGGTATAATGGGGGCTTGGCAGGTGCAGCAAATATGAGGACGAATATACAGTAGTTAAGTTTGCATAAAATTAAGATGAGATTAGATAGGCACAGTAAGTAACAGTAGTATATTTAAATTTTGTTTAATAGTGGCAGTTTAATTAGCATAGTGTGTTCTTGATTAGTCATAAAAGTTGTGTAAAGTATCCAGTCAGGTTAATTTTATTCATGAGTTTGTCAGCAAAAGTAGTATATTTTATGATTGATGATCGTTGCGTTGCGACGCGCAGGATACCGACTAGTCTCCCTCAGGGCACGCAGTTTTTCTCGTTGATGGTGAAACTCATAAAAATGCGTCACTTTTATGTACTTGAACTACTTTTATACGATTTGCATCCTGTTATGTCGCGTCGCGCGCTGTAAAAATTAAGGAGACGCAGACGACTACCCTAATTTATTTACTCTTGTTGTATTTCATTCTCCGGAGATATTTGTCTTTGCACGATTAACTACGAGCGTGATATAAAGTGCCTCTTGTTAAAGTAATCGTAGCTTGTAGAGGTTAAGTACAGTATAAGAGCCAAGAGCGTATTACAATTCGCGATAGTAATAGTAGAAATATTAAAATTTTCTTTCTTCCGGTATTCAAAAATAGCCGCAGCTGAAAAATAAGATTACACATTTTCATGTTGTGTTTTTGGTGAAATTGCAAATGTGAAAGTGATGTCGTTAGATTTTATACTTGGAACTATTAATAGGTGACCTATTATAGATTCCTTTTTTCATGTTTCGTCAAAATATAAGCTTTGTGTATTTCTAACAATGCACAATAAAATTTGCACCGTTGTTCTTCATATACTGTTATTTATTGTTAGGAATATAATGCGTAATGTTTCCATTTGAATGGATTCGTCGAATGTATGTCGTCATTAGTTTTTAATTTCTACTTCAGAGTGGTTAAGGCTAAACTCGCTTATAATTTTTGAATGTTACAACAGTACATCTTCAATTTTTTAAAGTTTTTCAGTTACAGCTACTACATTAATATGTCGGTTTCAAATGCGATTTTTCTGTCTACTGCGAACTTATTATTTTTATTTTTGTTGTTTAATTCAACAGGTACGAGCGATAAAAAGGCCGAAGACTTGGGAAGATGACGCAGAGCTAAGTCTGTCTAATATGAACTGATCTTATGTAAGTGCAAAGTTGCCTTCATTTTAGCCTTCATTATCGTATACTGATATGTCGTAAAGTGACCGCGTGTTTTTATGACCTTTGTACAGATTGTCAAACATTTTAGTCCTTTTAACTCGCATGATGGAGGCAGACAAGCCGAGTGGCATCAACGCCCAGGGTCGCAAGTTCTTTGCGTACAAATTAATCGTTGATCCAGCACTAGTCAAGGGTGCTCTAAGGGTGTACCGCTTTGATGGAGTCATTCCTGGTGATACTGCTCCTCCAAACATCATTCTTCGAGACCCACGAAAGCAAAAATCCCAGCGATGCCCTTCGGAGCCTATGGTTCTTCCTATCCCAGCGTTTGAAATCGACAAAAACTATGTAGGCGAAATACCACCCACGGAAGTAACTTTAACTAATCTGAATGATAACGTGAGTGAAACATATCTACGGACGCTCTCTTCGAGGTACGGGTTGGTTGAAGACGCGCGAATTTTTCTCCATCCAATTAGTCATCGGCATCTCGGCTTTGGTCACATCATTTTCAAAAGTTCTCGTGATGCGAAAACGTGCGTGGGAAGACTAAACGGGACACTGGTTATGGGTCAAAAAGTTAATGTGTTTCACGATCCAGGCGGCAAAAGATGTAAAGAGCTTTTCATCGAGGTTACTACTCAAAAACCCGGTGGTCGAACAAATGGTGCTGTTAAAATTGACGAAAGAGGAAGTAGCTACACCTCCGCACCCGTTCCTGGTAGTTCATCTGCAAGTAGTGCTCGTTCATCTTCCGTAGTGAAACCATCATCGTCAAATTCCTCTTCCAAACAGAGTCACACTTCAGAACGTGAAGGGTACTTTGGAAATGGACATTATTATAAGGAGGAAAATAGACACAGCCCACATTATGAAGGAACACCATGCTCAACTTCAGACGAACGCAAGTCGTCTCTTCCCATGCCACCCATACCCAGTAGGAGTTGGGATAAAGATAAGCACAGGAATGACGGATATAAGGGCACTAATTCGATGTATGAAAAATACGGATACCCCATCCAACCAAGCTCTTCAAGAAGCACACCCTCTACTAGTACGACGATGAGTCCATATTCAAATTATCATCACCAGCATCAACAATATAATCATTCCCAACAGCCTCCACAAAACTCAGTCATTTCGTCACCTCGTATGAGCGCGAGCAGCAAAAATGCCGAGCACCATATTGTTTTGAATAGTAAAAGCGGTGAAAGTACTAGCACAAGTACCAGTGATAAAGTATTTGAAGAAGGAGAATTTTCGCCAAAAGTTGACCTAGACACTAGGATCAAGATGATGCTGGAGGGACGTAATTATTCCGGAGAGTTTGGTAAATTGTTTACAGATTGTCACCTTACAGCGACTGGTTCAGAAAGTGATGTTGAAGCTTCGCCCTTCAGGAGGGCTCGGCTTAGTCTTGG
>JAQIXX010005184.1:0-14480 GCA_034700605.1 Willowsia nigromaculata | reverse complement strand
AATTCTTTCAGAAATGTAATCTACGCATCAAAATATATTATCCTGCAAATTTTCATCAAAATCGAAGACCAAAATTTAGTGACACCCTCCGGCAATCTTAAAGTAAAACCCTCTTTATATAGCAGGGAATCGATATAAACTTTAAAACGAAAGCACAATTTAATTTCTTATGTATTCGTCCTCTCCTCCTCCGTTCAATCTTTAAAAAAGCCAGAAGCTAATAACTACGAATCCCACAAAGGATGAAATTGTACATGTCATGACTTCATAACTCAATAAATGCTTACATATTTTAGGGTTGGTTTTGCACTTTTGAGGCTATAAGTTGACTTAACTTGATTTGATATCATTGCCTATCAAGCATTGATCATGTTGTCACCTTTCGGCAAGCTTGTAATAATCAAGATGGAATACAAAGGATGTACGACGAGTCGAAGGGAACTCTGAAATATTTTTATGGATTACAAAGAAAAACATGAACTATTTCACGAAAGCAATCCATGTTATTCATTGTCGATCGATTCATTTTTGTGAGCATCGCCTCAGTCCCTTCATAAGCATTATTATGATGTTTTTCTTCAATCAATGAGGTTTCAATCAAATTGGCAAGGTTATAATTACCCGTACTGAGAACTTTGGTACTAGAATTTTGATCCATATGAAAAATGTATTATGAAAATGATATTGTATTTGCGTGGCATAGCTCCTCCAAGAATATCAAGTGCAATTATCAATGCTAAAATTTATCATTAAAATATTCAAGCCATTAATTTATGCATTGTCAATCCATTGAATTCGTACGTGCTAAGATATGATATGAATATTTATTAGTTTCAGTAACACAGAGAATAAAAATGTTTCCCGATCGGTATATCATTCATGTCATTGACGCTTGTGGTTATGGGATGAAGTATCTACAGTTATAGTTGTGCATTATTATAATTATCTATCTACCTATGTACAACATTAGTATGTTTCACGTGTCAATTGCTGATCGATGAGTGTTGAAGGCACGTTTCAATCTTTAATTACGTGCTAAACAAGCGACTGACTTGCTGAATTAGCTCAGAATTTGTATCAAAAATTAACATTTTTGGCTTACATTTTATTTCGAGCCATTTTTCAGATCGTATTCCAATGATTTTTTCATGTAATTGATATAAAACAATTACAATTTTATGCATAAAGATTTTTTTATTTTCGGGTGGGGTCACGAGGGTATAGATATTTGTGCTAAATGCAATATTTTCAAGGGAGTACTTATGTGGGTCGTCTTAATAAGCGTACGCATTAAATGAGTTGCAAAAATGCTGATTGTGTTTGCTAAGAGGTCATTTTCTCCTTTTATCCTTGGTTGATTGATGGCTAAGCTATCAATATTTTGTCCGTTTCTAATTATCGAAAGTAAACATACCTAATCAACTATTAACCGTCAGCATTTAAATCTGCATTTCCTTGCACCAACTCAACAACAACACGCTGCAATCACCGGGCAGCCTATTCCAAGTCATTGGATAATATCTAAATGAGGATTGCGGTAGCTGCGTTCGGAAACGCCCCAATTAACCCTTTCTTAATTAATGTTTGCTCACGTATGGACACATGCATAACAATAACAATGAATCATCAAAAACAAAATTCCTTTTGCAGTAGCACTCTATTTCTGAAAGGAAAATATTAATAAGATGTTCATTGACGAAAGATAATGTATAATGATTAAAACAATCCATGTGGATGCTGATTTTGTTGTATGCCTCACGGGCTACGATACCAAGAAATACGAACATGGCTGCATTATTCAGGTACATAATGACGCGTGATTGGTCAGTTTTTTCTTGGCAAACAAACGGTAGATCATCGGTGGTGTGTCGTGTAGCCACCTAATCAGATTAAATGATGACCGTAACAGTGAAATCAGTAGGGGTCACGCGCTTTCAAAGCAGATTGGAAACTAATTTTGCCAGAGATCGAATGCATGTAAGTTGAAAAAAGAGAATTCGCTGTATGTGTTTACGCGTATTGAATTTGCACATCATGCTATACAGTGGCAAGTAGACAAATTAAAGGTACTCAAATTCTTTATTCTTATTTTTCACTGGCTCGGTCAATCCGTTAAAAATTTTCAATTCAAACACGACAACAAAAGTGCCAAGAGTAAGGAAAATTTGCAGTGAGGGTGAGAGCAAAGGGTGCCGATATTGTCAAGGTTGATTTCATCAAGTACGCATTTGTATAATGTTTGCATTCAATTGAAGACAAATAACAACTCAAAATGCTGCCAAAAACAGCAGCTGCAGTAACGGCAATAGAGAAGATATTTGGCAGTTAACCATAACTGCTATATATTGTTTTCTTAGTAATCGAGTAAACAACAGCCAATCCAATTACTAACTGCGTAAGAGCACATTAAGCATGTTTATTGTAATCAATTACCTATTGTACATTACCACCGATCATTGACTAAAAAGATATACTCTTTGGTCAATAGCCACCGATGAGGTGTGTGGCAATATTCCCCACCTTGACTCCGAAGCGCCAAAGTGACATGACCACCACACGACGGCGACAAAGTTTTCGTAAAATCAAGTGTATATGATTGTTTGAATCAGGGAGTCCTCAATGAAAATTACTCTTTGAACTGGTTTGACTGATGAATGGCCAGTTTTTACCCGAATGCAATTCTTGTCTTAATTACTGCGTGCATATAACCACTTTGATTACCTAATCTGTAACTGACACTGGCAATGAGCAAACGTTCTGTCTTGTAAGTACAACGACTTGCACTTTCGGTATCTCACGATCAAATGGAACATTTTTGACAGATATTGTTTCGAAAATGGTGTGAGTGCTGGCAACAGCATCATATTTACGTTTTCAACAGCTCACTTTTATACAACATAAATAAGGTAAAATCCCAAATTTAGGGACATATCGTCTTCATATTACATCTGCATAATCACGTCACGATAAAAAGTCATCAAATGTCAGTGGCACCTATTTGTAACAGCGGGGTTGTAGCTCAGAAGTCTTATCATTTTGCAATAATTACCCATGCGCCAGTAGTGGGATAACTTGTCATGAAGTTGTAGATGTCAGTTGGTGTGTCGTTAGATATCAGTGGTTACATGAACTTTTTAAAAACAATGTCATTAGTCATTAACACCTGGCAAAATACCGAATAAATTGTGATGTTTATTGACCATAGATGTCAACAAAAATCAGAAGATGCAGTCGTTACAGTTGATGTAGTTCAAGTGAAATGGTGCTCGTGATCTTCGATTCGATTAGCATTTGACCGTCCTTTCTTTTGATTTTATTAATGACGCACGTGCAGTTTCTGGCACACGGAAAAGAGAAAAACAGTTAAACATTTATGAAAGAAAAATAGTATAGTATGTAGATACTCATAACATCTTGTAGCTTCATGACATGATCAGAACGACAAACGTACAATAGGCTCCACATATGAAAGCAATTAGCAGCACTTATGGGGAATTTCGGTAAACATCGAATTTCACAAATTAAGGTGTTAGCGTAGAAAGTTAGTTTCTTGGTTTTTTAGCCCTCATAAATACAATAAATATTTACAATTGTAATTTCAAATTATAATTTTTATCGTGTAAATAAGCGGTATCGACCAGGGTCATCCTTTCCTGCGGAAAAAATTGATAACGAAACTTGGGAGCTAGATCCACACTCGTTGTGCATTTTAGTTTCTATTTTAAAGGAGTGTTGTGGTTTGTGGTTGCCCCCATCCCATGATGTTAAACACATGCGAAAAGTAGTTTTTTTCTGAAGAGATTGTCTGGAAGCAATGGAAGGAGGTCGTAAATCTTTGACTTTGTGAATTGATTAGACATAATTTAAGTAAACCATACGTGATCTGAGAATCTAATCATATTACATAGGTACCTTAAATAGAGTGCAAGATATTATTCAAGAATCATATACAAGTATCCAGACATAGCCTCACAAATCTTCTGAATAACATAACACGAAATCATAGATGCATAATATACAATGTTTATCACAAATTTAATGGTGAATTAGCACATCTTGTTGCTTGATGGAGATTGATAGTGATGATATGCTTATATCATGAATCATGATTGATTATGAACCTGTGTAAGATACCCGAATCTGCTCACATTATTCTGTAGTTTCATAATGTTTTTTTGAAGTTCACATCAGAATCACTTGTTATTTACAGTTTTACTGGTTCCTTATTAGGCCCAATTAGCTCAAGTAAGTAAGTATATCATCGAAAATTATTGTCGCCATAAAATCAACTACCATTGCCACCCTCGCCTGTTTCATTATGATATATGAATTACCTACCATTACCACTACTTTCGTTTATTATGTTGCATTTCAAGGCAAGTCTTACGTCTTCGCATCTTGCAGTACATTTATGGATTTACAGTTGCATGAGTTTTGTTGATTTGACAAAGAAAGCATCTACTAAATTTACTTGTAGTGAAAAACAATTCCATCAACTATCAATGAAACACTTGTTGTGCAAGTCTGAAAGCGTGATAATAATTCGATTATTACGTATTGTTGATTGCAATAGGATAGGATAAAAATAGATTTCTACATTTCAATTTACTTCCACTAACTTTACCGAGGGAAGGGATGCAAATCCATCTGTAAAAAGACAAAGAAGCTTATGCTACAAACTACCTTTCGAAAGTATCGTCTTACGTGCAGCATTGACTTTGCTTACTACCAAGACCGAGTACCACCAACGCAAACAAGCTTGTCAAGCTCATAAAATAAATGTAGCAATTTTTATGGTCTTTTAACGCGATGCGATGTATTGCAAGGTGTTGTTTATTTCATCCAATTAGCACTGAATTTATCCGCTTTTTATTTTTATACCTTTAAATTTATGATAAAGGTGCTCGAAAACCAAAGTTTTTATTCTTCCAACATTGTATGTTAGCAAGGTCGTTTTGTCTTGTACGAGTCAAAGAAAGGTAATTAACAAGATACAAATGCATCAAACAAAGCGCGAGAATACATGCATTCTGTTTACAAAATCCATTTATCTAAATCATTGTGCACAGGTTGGTGCAACTCTAGTACCATAAAACACAAAGACTTTTCTTGTACTAAAGTTACGAATGAACATGAATGCATGTACATTATTTTTTACGAAATGAATGTGTTGAAACTTCCTCGGTGAAAATTGATAATGATGATTATCGTTTACACGCTTATTCCTTTCAGATACATCACAGTAATTTGATGATTGGTGGTAGTAATTTAATAACAATTACCCAATGAAATGAAGCGGTGCTCAGTAATTTTCGTGCACCACCAACTGCGGCTATGTGTAATCATCATAGAAATAGGAAACCCAGAAAACCACATTGACCGCAAGTCAATGAAAGTTGTCTCTAGTCTTTGGCACTGTGCGAATTGACTATTCTTTTAATGAGAAGATGAAGATTATGAAATAACAGTATTGAAGTTTTGTTTCCTCCAAGTTGGACTGCAAAATGGTTCCAGATAAATTCAGTAATATAAACCATAAGGGGGCATTGTGAGCAATCAGTGCATTTTCTCAACATGTTTTGAAGATTCTTATGCGTACACATTTCGATTTGCACGTGACATTCGAGTACAAAGCACATTCATGAAAAATTCTAACTTTGAGTCAATGTAAAACAGAGACGGTTAAAAGGATTCGACTATGAAATGAATCTCCTCCGTGTGTTCTCATGCTCACGTCGATGGAGGTCGTGGTCACCGTGAACAAAATGTTTTATGTATACATTGAAAAGTAATCATAAACAAGCTCATTCATCATAATCCTAATGAAACATTTTTAATTTTTATTAATGTCTCTCCAAGTCCACGTTGCCATTTGTGTACATTTAATGTCCATGTTGCTCCAACAGGGCCCTTTATAAACATCTCTGTAGAATTTCAAACTGCAATGGCTAGTCCAACCTACAATAACGGCAATTGTTTATGATAACTAACACTAACTAAAGCAGTAATAATGACTTGTGTATTTATTTATGCTAGCTACTTCTTTTTGCCATATTATCAACCTACACTTTATGTTTATCTTACACCAATAACACTACATATCCTCAGTTCTAAATGTAGCATTGACTTTTACCTACGCATGACATGGTATATCACTAATAACACGCAAATAATCAAGTTATCACATTCACATGAATCAAAAATGATTTCTGACAAGTATTTAAAATAAATATTCCAAAAAACTGCACTTTTGCTGTGAAGCAATAATAGCCTCTCTGCATGAGCCTGTTTTTTGAATGTCGAAATTTTCTCACAATGAACCTTTTTGTTTTAAAAGTGCACTATTGCAGCTTGCCTTGTAGCATATTTTTTACAAATAGAGTCCTCTTCATCTAAAATGAGTTTTGAAGTTTAATGTCACCATAAAAATGCTATGAAGTATGCAATTTTTTGTACTCCATTTGTTTCGCAAATAAAACGTTGCAGAATTCTTGTAAAAGTTGCACCTTTTGAATTAATGGGATTAATTATCATATTTTGTACGCGTATGCATTACTCACTTTTATTTGTTTTTAAACAGTTTAGTATCTTGTTACGTAATTTAATCGTGAACTTGAGGTTTTTTTCAGAAAATATTTGGTGCACAATGCAATAAAACTTGTTGCATAAATAATGTAATGCGTCTTCCATCTTCCAATACAATGGAAGAGATATCTATAGAGCTCCATACAAATAAGAAATGTAGGTCATCCGTATCAATTTTTAATGAAACTAATACGGATAGGACGCGTCTGATGGATGCTGACGTTACCTGTTTTTGACCCTCTAATGTCATTCTTTAGCATTTTTATTTAAACGCTGAAAATAACTTCCAAAATCGATTTATTTAACCTTGACCATCACTATATTATATGAAGCGATAATAGAATGACGTGTCAATAGTAAAAAATAGAATTGTCTA
The DNA here is from genome assembly GCA_034700605.1 of Willowsia nigromaculata. NCBI lineage: Eukaryota > Metazoa > Arthropoda > Collembola > Entomobryomorpha > Entomobryidae > Willowsia > Willowsia nigromaculata. The sequence goes on along the minus strand of JAQIXX010005184.1, from coordinate 7,519 downwards.
AAGTCATCGTAATGTTGCCATCTTTAGGTTAGTATTCAGATGAAGTCGTCCATGATTGTTGGAAATTCAGATCAGCAATTCCACATGCATATTAACATCAGTTTTCTTTGCATTCTCCAATTAAACAGGCATGATTGTCACAATTTGATGTTCTGTATTCAAGAGTAAAATAATCATTTTTACACTTTACTGCTACCAACAGTGTATGATGTCGATTATTGATAAAAATGAAGCATATTTCGTAAGATGAACTCACACAAATTATATATGTTTAATTGTTCTTTACATACAAACTGATCAAATAAAAATAATGGAGTGCGCGTATGAATGCAAATAACATTCATTGGAACAAGGGAAGTCGATTTTGTTATCAAATTGATTTGCATTGTTACATACATGACGTAAGCTGCAGTAAAAATGCATTTTGAACTTGCTCCCTTAATCATCATGCAGTAACAGTTGATGTAGCATTCGAATATTGATAAGGTTTTTTATGTGATTATGTGAACAAGCAAGTCAATTATTTCATTTAATGCAAGACAATTGGAAATGTTCAATCAATTGACCAATAACATAAATATGAAAGTGTTAATGTGTATCAGCATAATTTTTAATTCATAAACTGTACAATGTCTCTCATTATAACATCGACTTATTCAAGTAGCTTGGTGCAATTCAACCAACTGCAATATCTCACGTCCAGCTAAATGTAGATAGACAGACAAACTCAACACTCAACCATGTATAGTCATAAAGACGTTTTTTTCGCTATCTAATGTAAAAATAATGTGATTCAATGACCCTCATATTACGATCATAGGAAGTGTGATGCATCTTTCATGTAAGAAACACGGACTTCTATATTTTCTCAAAGATACATGAACCAAACAAGCCGGTCAGTGTCACAGAGTCGCACAAAAAAAGCTCGGAACCCACCCAACTACACAAAACATCATCATCGTCATCAATTCCTATTATATATTTTATTGATTGGTCCACTTGTTGCTTTTATGTTCATAAAAATTCCTGTGGGGAAGCTTGCCAACAATAGGCCAACGTACTTTTTGATATTTTTTGTCATTTATATTTGTGCATTGCACCTGTCATCTTGTGTTCATCCCTTCCACTCGTCTACATTATCTGACAACCATCTATACTACATGAATGAAAGAACTGTCGTGTGCTCCTTTGTTTTCCTTATAGAAGTTCTGCCAATCTGATGCAGTTTTGTCCATTGAATTGAATACTGTACAAGAAGGAAAATCAAGTCCATTTTTTGTACATGCGACATTACGCATGAACTATTATGCACAAAAGGTCATCCAGTTTCACTGATTGTGAGGAGCGTTACTCTGTTGTAAACGCTGTCACTGCGGGTTATCGTCATCATATCAAGTGATTTTTTGCTCTTGTTCTTTTATTTGAAAAAAAATCAAACAGGGTGGCGTGGTGTGTGGGGATAATAGAGCATTATTAAAACTGTAGCAAGGAAGAATGATGTTGAATGCACAATGCGATTTAAGGCATAGTCAATGCCACGCCAATTTACATTGGGACAAAAATGACATAATGTATACAACACAACCCTATAAACACATCGAGAACTACTCTCTCAGTTCACTCAACCAGCAAGCTATTGCATACAAAGTTTAAAAAGTTGACTGTATGTGACCGGTAGCGACATTGGTTGATGAAATAGTAATGAAATGCTTTAAAATCAATGACATTGATTTGTACTTACAAAGCTATGAAGCAAGTGCAAGTCAAAAACAATTCATTCCTTGAGCGCTTCACAGGTTCTTGATGACACGAATGACAACAAATATGAAAAGCGAAAAAAATATACTGAAAGGGAATCCCTAAACTTAAACTATTGTAGCCGGTTTTTCTTTGATGCAATGTGTACAGATTAAGATTACAGACTAGATGCAAATTGACATTGTCAACAAAAGGAAACACAAATAATAATATATGGCACTGAAAAATCAATTTATCTTGCAACTGTAATTTATAACTATGCAATAAAATAACAAGTAATGGGTTTCTTGCTTCTTTCTATTATCGTTAAAAATTGCCGCATTCACTGTTTGTATACTTGAAAAAACCAATGATGTCGAAGAATAGTAATTACATGTACATTAAATAGGCAGTGGGGACTGGAGACAGATAAGACAGATTGTCAATTGTCATATTAATTCCAAAAACCCAAAACAGTAGGAATCATAGATATATCATCTGTTAGAATCTCTGTACTTTAAAATCTCGGTAACTGGGATAGTAAATTCTCATTTGAATAATTCGTAATTTAATCATAAGCAATCACAGTTCGAATATAATGTTGACTGTTAACGTGTCAGAGCCCTGGATTTTCTAACTAAATTTATGCTGCTGGCTCGATACTTTGAACACTCATTTTTGTTTTAGATTTTGCTCGATAATTTCGTGCTGCTGCTTATTATGTTTCATAGTTGGATGCAAGATGCAATGCAACAGGTAAATCAGAGAAAACGAGTTCTATATCTTTGAATTGCTGCGATCAGTGACAATTATTGCAAAAGTGATTGTGTTATTGGCAGCTGTTATCATTTTGATTGTTCAATTTTCTGATAATTGGGGTACCCTAGCCTAACCACATACGTGTGCGGTTGTGCATACTTAAATGAGATACATAAAAAATATATATTGAACATAATGGAATAAACTTCGGTTTAAGAAACTTGACCACTCCAAAAAACAGTGACAATGGGAAAATGTTTATCGTTTCATTTCTGCGTATGCGCTTGCAAAAGGAAAACTTTGATTTGTGCCTGGCCTTTACCTTGATTTTTTTGGGAGATAATGTCAAAGTGAATTGGATTATTTTGTTTGGCAAAGACTATAAGGGCGGCACTCTAACAAAAATGTCTATGTACAAATCAAACAAAAGGGTTAAGCCATCACTATCATGATGAGGACATGACAAAGCACAAATTTTAAAATATTTTAGGAACAAGATCCAATGACAATGAGTCGTGTAAATACTGTAATTAACCTCCGTATAAACTGTCAAGAGCATTAGAAAATCTGCTTGTTTTACATAAGGAAACAGGCACGGCTCACTAGATCTATTCCAAGCGATTCCGTGTCTGCCCATTTTGGGGAATCGAATATCGAAAGTCAAGGCTAAACCAACAAAACCAATAATACACTGGTAGTTTAAAATTGATCTTCATGAACGATTAAGAAATATACATACAACACATATCTCTGTTAATCGTGCTATCATCCTGATTGCTAATTGTGATAAAATATTTAACAAGGAAGAATCTAAGCAAGATTTCTATAAAAACAAATGTTCTACAAGACCTACGATATGGATCACAAAGATCATCTTTTATCTAAGAGCATATGTACATGCTCATCTACAAACAACAATGATTAACCATCGTTATCAATTCTTGAAATAGCCAAAATAGGTCGTTCCATTCACCTGCCTATTTTCCATTCACTGACCGGTGATCCTTTGCAAAACCTTATTTGCTTCCTCACCAAAACCACACTCCTCCCATGTGGCTTTTAAAATCACCATTTAAAATTTCGTACTGATATCTAGTTCACATGCATGATATGATATGTTATGATAATGACAACGAAACTATCTTGCTTCAGTTGGGTAGAATGGTCTCACTTAATTATCTGAATTCCTTTAAGAATGATGTGATTTGGGTGTTAAGTTACATTAGTGGACCCTAATATTATTCAGTTTTAATATTTCCTCCACCCACCCTAACCATTCGTACCAGACAACAGTATTTCACAGCACCGAAGACTGAAGTGCGTATGAGATTCGTGGAATCGAATAAAATGCAATCCGATAATATGATCTCAAACTTTAAAAGTACAAAGTAATCATGTCAATTTGCTATTATTCTTTCATGGAAAGTTCATAACATGTTGGCTGTGTTTTATGGATCTTTTCTCCCTCTGTAATCATTTGGTATGGTATCATAATTCTTTCCTTGTTGGTTGGTGGTCTCTCTTTTTGAAAAGGTTGATTTAAAAAGAACCTTAAAAGAATTCTGTGATTCCTGATTCCGCATTATCCCCAATTTCTTTCTTTCGTTTTTTATTACGCTTTATATCAACTTATTGTTGATTATAAAATATTTCATAAAATTACAGTCATAAATCCAATGGCTTACATAATTTTTGGGTAAAAAGTGAACATTGTAACAAATTGAGCTCCTGTAGAAAATGGATATCTTTTGTCTGGCAGAATTAATTGTTCTTGTTTCTGAGAATTATTAAACGAGGATGTTTCAGTTATAATGAATTTGTGTACTAGCTTGTTGTTGTCAAGAACAAGCTCAGTAAATCTTTATAACTCAACTCACAACCAAACTATTGGTCCATTCATTCTGTCTCATTTCTTGTCTTGTCTAGAGAAATCGAGGATTTAAAATAACATGTAATAATAATAATGCACACTGATTTAAAAAGCAGTCTGGTTCTGTTCATACATGAAACGAAATACCTTCCTACAGACAGACTATCATCCTGATTATACAATCCTAATTTTTAGCACCGACGTGTTTTCTTAAATTTCAGTCAGGTTGATTGGTTGATGATAAATAAATATGCACCAAAACTGCGTCATTCGTAACTGTTTAATTACGAGCTCTGCTGGATGATGGATGTGTTTTTTATTATGCGTCCTTCATTCAAAGTGAGGATTTAATTAGCAAAGAAGACCCAAGACACAAAAAAACTTGCCACTATACAATCTTCGAACACAGCCCAACAATCAGTTCACTTTCAGACGAGTGCAATTCCTTGGCTAGACTTTTTCTGCATTAGTTTTGATGAAAAATGAATGCTACATGATTATGCCATTTCTATATAGCTATTATCCTCATCACAAGAAACATAATATCAACAAAATTAGCTTTAGTAGCCTCATCAATAAGTATCACATCACAAATCACAGCAACAAACCATTTTATTATGATTTTGCGATCAGAATTATAATACAACCTCAAAAGATTTCGCGATATCCTTCAATTATCTTTACGAAAATTATGCGAATTACGCTAACAATTGATGGCTAAAGCTGGTGTCCAGTTTATCTACCTAAATAACAAATATATCACAAACATTTTTGACAATAACAAGTGACAATTTTGTGAGCTTTCTAAGAAAATAGCGATACAAATTCGATTTCAATGTTGTCATTTCAAACAATATTTTGCATAATCAAAATTATGGCATTTGTAATGTTGTTATAAAATTTAATTGCATTTTATGATTTATGATGATTGAACTGGGTTTTCTTTCATTCTAGGGATATATGCTAGATCTGCGTCATAGTAATAAATTATAACGTAATATGTAATCAGTAAATAAATTATGCTTGTTTGTCCTACAGTTTTATCATGAAATTAAATCTGATCCTTGTAATTTAATCATCAATTCATCAATTAAAAAATCATTCAATTCTTTAATTAATTGCATTTCAATTTTATATTACGACAATTTTGAAGAGGGAGAGGATTTCTACGAAATAAAAACAATTTTATAAATCTGCTATCCGAACTGTGCCTTATTACATTCGATGAAGAGTTTTGTTTTTTAACATTTTTAACTGAGAAAAACCACAGTAACAAATTGTCATTCAGGACATAAATTTCAAATTGCTAAACATAATTTTTTTAAAAACCTCTCATAAAATTTCAAAGTACATGGGCTGATTATATAGCAAACGGGAGGCGTCTAGTTTCAGAAAAAAGACATAAGCTTTCCATCCTGATCCATTTAAAATATTTAATTATGATATGACTAATAGCAGCGCATGTAGTACACTGAACTCGACTTACTGCATTTGGATATTGGTTGCACAGTTTAAAGAAGAAAAATGTCTCATTCGTAAATTGCTCAAACACAAAACGCAAATATTTTATGGCTCTAGAGGTGGTGTTCACTGTACGTGCTTTAAAATGATAAATCAGTTAAACTGATTGAGCAAGTGTCAGAATGACATTAAATTAAAATCATTGCCCTTTACCAGATTAGATGACAATCATTGGGACTTTTCTAGTTGTCATATCCCTGGTACGGTTGCTTTAGCCATTGCTGTCCAATAATAACCCATGGCAAAAATCAGAATTCGAAAATTCACATTGGTTCAAAAGTTATCGTGGCGACGGACAGACAGACAAATTTCTCTTTTCCCAGAAAGTACCATTCTGGAATTTATGCACTTAATAAAACGTTAAACATGGCATATCTGTAATCTGTATGCACTCAAATCGACGCAAAAACGCAGTATGAATATATAAGCAGCAGCATAGCATACAGGTTTGAAGCCCTGCTAACATGCAATTTTTGAGCAGATAAAAACATGCAATTAAATTGGTGCTCCTGTGCTGGGAGTAGATTTTAGAACGCCATATGAGTGACGATGACAGTTTTTTGCAATATAATACATGCAGACTCTCAATGAACATGAATTTGTTGTATGATGAATTCTCAAACGTCATTTTTGCAATAAAAAATATTACCAGGCTTTTTTTCCATCTATTGCTTATCTACAGGTTATCAGATGCTTATCGCCGGAGGAGATCAATGATGGAATAATCTTCATGCCAAAAATGTGAATGATGAAGTTGGGAAGTGACGATTGGGTAAACAGTGGAATAAATAAGATGAAAATAATTACTACTTATCCACACATTAATTTCCTCATTTCAAAACAATTTTTGATTCTTCATTAGGAAAACTTGTTGCACAATTGCAAAAAATTAACTAAATCTATTAGGAATCTATAAAAATAAGAATAACTTTTAAGAATAATTTTTACGCAAAAAGTTAATGACAACTTTATACCCGAAAATGTTTGAGCCAAACAATGAAGTTTTAAACAATAGTAAATGAATTTTTCAAATTTTCGATTCGAATGAACAATTTTCAAATTGTTGTGATGTATGTTAGCTTCTTTCACAAACCAACTGACATTAATTACTAATTACTTAATCTAGATTTGCATAAATTGAATAATTATATTCCTAAGTAATTACATAACTTATCAATGTATTATTTAATTGTTTTTATACAAATATTATTTTGTAGAAGAGCACGTAGAGAAATGCTTCACTTGCAAGTAAAGTCTTTAAATAATTATTTAACCATTTTCATCCTATGCAGTTATCCTCGCAGTTGAATCTGAATAGAGATTAAAAACCAGATCTTTTTTCTTCGCCTTCAGAGCCGCCACAGCTTCCGGTGTAACAGCAGAGTTCTTATGCATTTCTAACACGAGCAGAGGAAGCATGTCACCAAGAGCGTTGAGGGATATATCAGTAAGCTGTAGACAAGAGAAATAATTAAAATCAGATTTGCGAAAACGTTAACAGTTAATTTACTCGATTTTAATTAAAGCTAATTGCAATTACGGCGCATTTAGGCAAGGTTATGGTAGAAATCCGTCGTAAATCTGCGATTCCATAAAGAACTCCTATATCGGTCATTTGAACTTGGGACATAG
>JAQIXX010005183.1:0-14483 GCA_034700605.1 Willowsia nigromaculata | reverse complement strand
ACATGTAATTGTTCATCCTCAGACTTATCCCTGTAGTTACTGGCAAATATAATGTACGTGCACATCAAATGAGTTAAGTGGTAGACTTACGCGTGCGGAAGACAAATTGGAAGTTTTAAATCTCATGGTTAAAGACCAAGAGGAGCGTTTGGATGAAGTGGACACAACTCTGTCTAAAGTGGCGACTTTATTCAGCTCTGTCTTAGGATTTGCTGTTACTAGTGTAAGTCTACCCACAATATTTTAAAATTATGTTTTTTCAGGAAAAGTACAAGTCAAATTGTAGGATGGGAAGTGAATAAATAACTACTGTAACTGTAAGCATAATATTTGCGCGTGTGTTTATCTTTTTGCTAGAAATCCGTGCTCCGTGTACTTCCTCTGGTTGAGGATAAAATCAGATCTCAAGACCGTCAATAATAAAAACATGAAGACTTTTGTATTGGACAAATTAAATTCACATTTCAGATATTTGGAGTTATATAGTCTATAGATTTCATAGTGTTATCTTAGATATATGGTTAACTAATTTTGGTGCAACTAAATTAATGTATTTTTGTATTTGTAAGCTAGCAAGTAAGACGAAATATTTTATATCAACTTTGATAGTGCTGCTCTCATAATGAAAATGTCATCAACTTTGTTTTTATAATTTCTTGTCATTGTATCATTCAATAAATGATAAAGAATTGTTATTCATTATTTTTGAATTTAACAGTTAGTTTACATCAACTTAACTTATTGCAATAATATTACGATTTAAGGCAAAACACAATTCATCGGTTGATTTGAAACAAAGTAGTAACTTGGGGTGTCATGTCATAAGAGCAAAGAATAGCACACCTCCAATTTCCCCCCTAAAATCGAGAAGTCTTTTCCTCAGAGCCAGTGATTTCTTTTTGATCAAAAGCCAAATAAGGTAGACTATCATTTGCGCTTCCTTTTTCATCAGAGCATGCGGACGCATCATCAGAAGAGTCTTCTTTTGGTTTCGATTTCTTCACCGGTTTCGTTTCTCCTTCACAAAATATTGCGAATTTGAGTTCTTGCCAGACGGAAACCCAGAAATTCTCCTAATTAAAATAAATTAGATAATTTTATAGGTTATCGTATGACAAGACACGATGAATTCTATAAAAAATTTATTTCACTCAAATATTGCTCACATGAACATTCTTTGCCAGTTTCCTACACTTCCAAGTGAACTCAATTAAGCTCTGAAAATTATACGAATTTCGGTAGCATGTCATCAAACTTTTGTAGATCCCCAGATTTAGATTAATTAACTTAATTACCATAGTAGATGCCATGATAACACCGCCCATCAAAACAACAAAAACGCCACCAACATTTGCCATAGATAAAGCAGTAGCTCCTCCCGGTGGTGGTTCAGTATTCTGAAATAATCATAATAACTCATTTTAAATCAACTCTTTTTAAAACCCAATATCAGCCTTTAAATAACCATTTACCTCACAAGCTCCAGTACCCGTCCACCACTTCTTTTTTAGAGTCTCAAGTTCCCCCTTCTCCGCCAAGAGTAGAATGGCGTTGCTAAACGCATTCCTATACTGGCTATTCTTCCTCAACGCGATTCCATATCCTTTGGAGTCCAGCAATCCTCCAATCTGAGTCAACCTGCACTCTGGGTCATTCGCCATTGCATACTCCAAGGATGTGGACTCCATAAAAAATGCGTAACTCCCGTTTTGTTTCTTCACGCGATCCACTCCTCCCGGTGTAGTGTCCTCAAATGGATCAGGTCTCATGCTCATCATCGCAATATAGATTTCCTTGTACAGAGGAAATGTGTTCCTTTCAAAAAACTTGCAAGTTGTCCCTCCCTTCACACAGCCATACTTGACTTTATGTTGGTTGGGGAGGTCCTTCACATCCTTGATGGAAGATCCCATTCCCTCATTTGCAAGGAAAGCGGCGAGATTCGCAGTGTAGGACGATATCATAATGAGAACAAAGAACCACCAAGATATTGTTGCGGTTCGGGTACACACGGCACTAAAAATACAGAAAATTAATATATTTTTATTGCCTTCTTTATGTTAAAATTTAAAAAACTCACGCAGGTAAAATGTCACATCCTTGACCCATGATTGTTCCTGTCGAAAACCAGAGGCAGTTTGCCATGCTGAATGGATTTTCCAGAATTTTTCCAGCGTCTGGACTACAGGGAGGGGGCTCCTGCCAATCGTTAGGACTGAGCCTGGCGAGCATGAAGAGGACCAAAGACATACAGATGTAGGCAGTCATTACGTAAATCCATACTTCTGGGTTGAAAGGTTCCAAAAATGAGAATAACGCAGGGGGATCTTTTGCCGGGGTCTTGTAGAGGATGCTTATTCCCAGATTCATGAATGGCACTAGAAATATTATTCATATCACAAGCAACAAACCTACGTCCACATCTTATGTTTAAACTTACTCACTTGTAAAATCCACTGCAGATTGTCTATTAAAACTGATTGACAGATCCGCCACAGCCATGTCCGCCGCACCATTCATCACTTCGCCAATCATCCCATTCCATTGACCTGTTTCATTATCTGGTGACCCATACTTCCCATCAGCCACAACCCTAATTTCATATTGGAACTCTAGTAGCTCCGCAACTTTTTCCATGAGATCGGGCACATAGCCTGTAAAGTTGCCATCGGCACCTAGCATGGAATACGGTGCTCCAATAATAGTGGTCACTATGAGCACCTTATCTTTCAGGTCTTCTTCTTGCTGTCTCAATGTCTCCTCAGCGGTTCTTGTCCAGGTAAATCGCTTCTCATCATCCAAATCATGTGAAGTGTCGTAAATCCCAATCCGAGTAAATCCAGTTTTTGTCAGCTCTACTACATCCATTTGAAAGTTGATACGAAAGCCAGTGTCAGGATCTAGTTCCACGTGACCAGTCAGACCATCGAATTGAATGTTGTGGATAGCATCAAGCATGATTTTTCCATCGTACCATTTATCTTCTTGGGTGCGGCAATTTATTGAGATTGGACTGAACTTCCGATCGTGATCGGGTAGTTGGCTGGAGTCAAGGGTTTCAAGAGCTCGGACAACCAAGGACACCGCGTCATACATGAGTGCAGTTTCCGTCTAAAACATATTTTTTGGTAAATCAAATCCCAGCTTCCAAACTTACGATTAGAAGATTACTCGTCATTTACCTTGAGGGCATTATTCATCAACGTAGGAACTTTGACCCCATCCACTAACCCCGGATGTCCATCCGTCACCATGACATTCCACTCTTCAATCACATTTTGCACCTGTTCCGTATCCGGATCCAAAATCGTTAATGCTGTAATATTCACGCCATCCGCTGGGTCAAAATCTTTGGGGCTAAGATATCGAACGTCAAGAGAAGTGAGGAAGTATCTTCTATCTTTCATCATTCCCGTTTCCCGAGCGTGTTCGAAAATCCTTGGAAGCTTTTCACTCGCACAGTCAATAATTATTGCTGAGCTTCCCGCAGTGTTTCGGATTTCTTTAAAAAGCGGTTTGTAGTCTCTACCGTCTTGAGGGAGTTGCTTCACTCTGACATGCCTTCCATTAAATACACTTGAGTGATGAAGAATCTCTTTGAGTCGGATGAGACTCTCGTGGTTTTCATAGACGATGATATACTTGTCCCAGCCCCACGCAGTGATCACGTCGGCAAACGCTTTGGAAAGGAGTTCTGGAGGAGGGTACAAATTGACCGTGTAGGCACCCCGACTAGATCGAATGTCCCAGATAGTTTCTAGATGGGGCATAAAGAAATTATCACAGACTGATTGGATGAGGTTTGCAGTGGAGGAACTGCGAGGTCCAACAATTGAGATGATTTCTTCTTGGAGCATTGAGCATACTGTAAAGTATTAAGAATTAAAATTATATTGAAATGAAATTGAACTCTTGTTTTCAATTTGTTGATTACCTTTCTTCTCTGCGTGAAATGAATCCTGGAATGGTACCCTTTCGATATGAGCCACTAGAGTGGAACCTTCCGGAAGAATGTCCTGCTCGTTCACTCGGTTTATTGCATGAAGAAATGCAACTTCGTCGTACACGCCGGCTTCATCATTGTCCAGAAACAAATCATCAAATATTCCACCCACAATAATTTCTTCTGGTAACGCTCCCTCCACCTCAACCACCCCAACAAGTAGCACAGGAAGGACAAAGAAGAGGGCGAGAAGGGTCCATGGGAAAATGCTCAGAGTTTGATTTTGGGGTTGGGAATGCGCTGATAGAATGTGAAATGGAACTTGAGGAAGCGATCTGTCTCCTGCACTAGTACTGTGAACCTCTCTCCCATGGAGTAAACGTCGGTCACTGCGACGACCCCGTATATCTCCATGACGATAGCAAAATGTGGAGAACCTCCGGTTAGGTTTTATGGGCTGTGTAGAATTGGGAAATGCAAGTTGCATTCTATGAAGATGATCAAAAACGTTTGGATGAAGAAACTGACCAATGGTAGCTGGTATTTATTTGAGAAGGATGAGTTGATCTGGTCAGGAATCGTGAAGGACACCAAATGCGATCCTTGATTGTGCTTGTCCTTCACAATTGCAATTTGAGGGACGTCAAGACAAAGAGAAAACAATTCTATAGAGAACAGACTATCAAATAATCATATTCACAGTCGGAAACTTTAACCTGCCTTCAACTGGATGTCAAATATCACTCTTTGCTTGCAATCAGTGCGAACACAATAATAAATACTGTGCCAATATTTTTAAGTTTTGCTGAAAATCCACTACAGAAGCTCAAAGACAACTCTGTGGATTACTGATCAGTTCTATAGACAGTAATTAATCAATTTTTCCTCAACAAAGAAATTACACCATGTGCCAATTTCGAGGCTTTTCAAAAACATGCATATTTTACTGCATTCTTGACAAAACCACAATGAAGAATACTTTTTACGAACGGATAGTCATTAATTAGAGTAGATTTACATTCCACCCAATCGCTTCGCTTCCAAAAATGTCTTTCCTAAAAATAGCGAAAGATGAAAAAAGAAGTCTTGTACTGGGGCGTACCGAGACTTAATGTTTTGCATGTGGTTTAATTAGTAATAAATCTAGGTGCTTAATTTTTTGTGCTTCTTTGTTTTGATCAGTCATCATAGTTATGCTTATAATCTCTAGTTTGAATCTACTAACGACATGTTAGAATGACTCTTGCAAGCTGATATGTTGGAGTTTGGCTGATGCTTCCACCACCATCCCAAATCCTGATAGGTTTTTATTGGCCTTGATTTCCTCTTGTATTCTTGAATAGCGCTGCATAAAGTGCACCAGTCATAGCTCGTCCCTCCATTCCCCTGTATCGTGTAGACCTTTCTCCAATCGAAATACTTGCTGTACTCCTCCACATTTCCATCTAATTTTTTCAGGTACTTCATAACCTCTTCAGTTGAGTTGAAATCTCTCACGTTGATATTGCTGTGTGGTGCCGCTATGTCATAGTTTCCTCCCCCATATACAACTGGTACCATTCCCAGTTCCAATGCCCTCCAGAACTTTTCCGTTACGTAGTCTATGCACAGGGAGTTCTCAAAGGCTAAATAAAACTTGTACTGCTTTGCGAGATCTCTCCAAAAGTCAGAACAGTTATTAGAGTAACGCCCGCAGACTGAATGACCGCAGCCTCCAAATATGTCAACTTGTTCAGTTTTATTCATTTCTGAAATGAGAGCTTCACGTTTCGAGCTACTTTGGCAACGTGAGATGACGCCAGCCACTAACTTGGATTTTCCTCGTATCCATTCGTTCAGTGTGATATTTCCAATGAATACGGGCAGTTCTTTATTTATGGAGTTTACAGAACGTTTTTTTCCATATGGCACCCACACATCTGAGTCCTTCCGATAGCTCATTGTCCAATTAAACAAGTTGACAAGTGGATCCACCCATGCGGAATAAGGTGGTGGCTCTCTGGCGTACATAACCCATAACTGATCTGGTTTCCGGTCACTCCTACTGGGCAGCTCTGACCTTTCATAATTGACAAAAAATTTCTTCCTCGCAACCCGTTATAATGTAAAATACTTTTTATTAATAATTTATTTATCTCACAATTTGATTCCACTGGTGAACATGAAAAAGACTAGAGCATCTGCTTCCCTTATATTTTCATGATTCATAGAGAATTGGCAACGGACTCCATCACTTATCCTCGCCTCCACTTCTGAACACAAGCTCTTACTTTGACTGTGATTGTTCATCACATCCACAATCCTCCTCATTCTCGTCAGTCTTTCTTCAGTAGGCGGATTTTGCGGCGATGTCCACAACAAAATTCGAATAACTGGTGAGGTTTTTTCTTTAAAACTTTTCCATCGTGGCGGAGTTCCTCTTAAACCGGGAAAGTATGGCAAATAAATAGCTACAGTAAATATGAAGATAATTGTAACGCAATAAACTGATAGTCTCTTTTTCCTTGAAAACATATTTTCATACAAGTTTTCCCTTAAAAACCGAAGAGTATCATATAAATATTTACAGCCTTTTCGGGTGAACACAAGAAGCCTCATTTTGAATGAAAACAAAAGTAAAAGGCTTTTAAAGCGACTGGAAGCTACAAACACGTATAATTTGGAACACGGAATACATTTTTATTTTGTTTATCGGTTACCATTAAAGTGTGTCATAACCAGTAATTACTATTAAGAGCACCTCGACAGCAACATGAATAAGTTATGAGCTCGTGCTCTAAACGGAAACGGCTCAAGAGTACCTATGTACTGGCACACTTTTGCTCCACGCAATTTACACGCGTGCTTATGTTACATTACATGCTAAAAATGTACAGCCATTTCTCATGACATTTCATAGCGTACATTTCAAGTCCAGTCAAGTGCTTCCGTTTCCAAGTTGAAATATTCATAGTAACAACGCTATGGAAAATGCCATGTCCTATCATGATGATGATTTGTTCTAAATTAATTAATTCTTACTACACATTTTTTATTAAATTATAATTGTTCATTAATTAAGATAGACTGAACACAACCAAGTTACATTTATTGTCAAAAGATCGCAGATTGCTTTTACAAATACTGTTGTAAGTTATTTAATTAGTCTAGACTAGTGTAGTCAAGTAATGAGATTAACATTTCAAGATTCATTATGAAAACTAAAGATCATAATTTACACTTCCATGACGAATTCATTTATTTTACATTCTTCCAGTTTAGTCAAAAAACATCTTTCCATGAAACTGACAACAAGAAAGCAAGCAATTTTTGGGTAGAAAATTCGTCTACACTATCAACAGAAAACATAATTAATTATCTCTAACCATACACTACATATTATTATTGACTTTAAATTTTACAAAATACCGCTGAGTTTGTTTTTCTACTTGTTATTCACCTCTCCCCCTTCGTTGCTCAGTCTAATAAATAAATCCATAATTGAATGAACTTCATCCCCTCCCCCTAAACTAAGCTTTTCATAGGTCACTTTACAAGCCCTTTGAAATTGCCTCACAACATCCGCCTTCGCGACTGCTCCTACATTAAAACTGAGTACGAACGGGTCCTGAATACAAAGCGGTCCATTACAATGAAACATCTGACAAAGATATACTTTCAAAGCTTTCGGCAACTCCCCCTTATCCCCATACGAGATCAAACTCTTTTCCAAAATTTCTCCAGACAATGTGCAAATTAAAACACTGGAAAAATCCAGGAATGCAAACATTTCAAAAAAGTCCAGCAACATTTTCAAAAAGTTTCGTCCAAGACCTGAGTTATCTCCGTCTTCTGGATGCGAGGTGGAAGTGGGCTTGAAGTGATGGTCAATGATTTCCCGATTTTCACAAAATGACGAGTCCCATCCTTCAAATTGATCTGGATTCTTTGTCATCCCATTTCCACTTCTCTCCTCTGCTGCCAGCGTTTGAAGAAGGTGAATACTCGGAATGATTTCCTTTTTAATTAAGTAAACTAATGCGAGGAGACTTAAAGCATATTGCTTGATCTTCAATTCTCCAGAAATTCCATGAAATTTAGCCCAGTAGCGGAGGAATACAAGAAACGGACCGATTCTCCGATCGTAATTTAAGTAGAAAAGGAGCAACTTGCTGTTCTGGACGGCAAGTCGATTTCCAAAAGAAAGGTCACATTTTATGAAGGATATCATGTGCCGAAATCGAATCACTGGAATGCGTGCTCCCAAACATCTCACCGAATCTACGAAGCGATGACCCGTGTGAGGGCATTTGCTGTAATTAAGTATGGCCTTGAGTTCATCACTAATTTTCTTTTCAGTTTGAGATCGCGCAGAATGGCCTTCCAGAAAGGCGCCATCATCTGCAAAGAGGTCAACGTAAAGGTCAACATCTGAGTTGACATCTCCCAGTCCAGTTAGGAGGGAGCCAAAAACGTATACTTCGCATTGGGGATAGTAGATCCTCAAGTTGTAGAGAAGATCGAACGCCAACTGCCATCGGAGCTGGAGTTGTTGGATTGTCAAAAGTTGGGCGCTGACGAAGCTCTTGAGTTGGTCGTCCAAGGAGAGGGTTCGGAAATGGGGATAAAGCTTGTGCGATGTTATCATACTGGAAGGGGCGAGCTGAGTCTGGAAGAGAGAGTAGAATGTAGGCTCTTCATGAGAGTAGCTTAAGAAATTGTAAGGATTTGATGAGGGCTGTTGGTATAATCGAGTTGGAATTTTAATATTGGCCAGTATTGAAGGAGAGATTTGTCTGGCAAGCATGGGAGGAGATTCGTGCCAGTCGTCTGGTTGTGGTTGCTGGCAAGACATCTTTCCGGACATGGTGGTGACGGGTTTGACTCTATAGTACCAGCAAAATGAAGTAATATAATAAATGAATTACGAGCTTTCAATCTACTTATCTTTTACTTTACATCAACAATCAATGCACTTTAATTTCTTAATGCATCATGCATTAATATCAACGTTTAGTCGTCTTCACCCTCGGGAGGAATTCTTTTCTTTTGTTTTCCAAGCCTACAGAGTCAACCACGTCAAATTAAGATTAAAACTAATTTAATCAATTTGAACAGGCAGTATAGGGAGTAGAACAGAGCAATGGATGCAATATTATGAGTTTAACTAATGTGAAGTAATCTTTAGTCAGCTGCTGCTCTCAGAAGCTCTCCTCGCCTCACTCTTCAAGTCGCTTACTCACGTGAACGCTGCGTTCATCAAGACGAGTGCTTGAGAAAATGTTTTCAGCTTTTGTTGGCGTTCACGTTCTTTGTATTGTCGGTGTATGGCCTGTTGAATACCAATGAATACTTGTTTAATTTAATTGACTCGGCTTGAGGCTTGAGGCTTGATGCTGATCATGATTCATGAAGGTTGATTCTATTAATCTATTATGGAATTTATGGATGGAGTATTTTGATGAGTATATGTGCAAATGTAGTCTTGATGTTAAATACGATATATATTTTGTATAATATTTTGACTTATATGAAAACAATGTTCTAGTGTCAACTCTGCAATATCTGAAACTCTTCTCATTTGAATTCTAGCTAACCATCATTCATTTTATAACTGTTTACTCTGTATGTTTTTAGAACTGGGAAGCTTCGAGTACGAGTGTAACGTGTCCCCAATCTCGGATGCTTCTGCTCACATGGCTTTTCTCAGGATACCCCGATTGGAACGTCTCAAGATTTGCGTTTCCGAACAATTCACCCTCTCAACGGAAACTTTGCTGAAGGAGAGTGGCATTCCAGATGTCCAGATTCCTCGCAAATATGGCGTGGATGATCATTCTCATCTTCCAATTAATTCCTGTCATCGTATAGCATTTTTCTTTAGTAATTTTCATTTTAAAGATAGCCGGTTAAATCTACAATATTCTGTTGATTGTATTTTATTAATTGAGGAACAATTATGTATTCTGAATTGTATAGATTGTAAATGAATTCTTTTGTTTAACTTTTACATGTTCATGTTCTGTGATTATTTAAATATCATAAAGTATATTTACAGATGAATCAAGTAGTGATTGATGAATTAAAATCAAGTAGTGATTAATAAACTCTCAAAAGTATTTATTCACCATTTAAATTTAATGTTTTGAGGATTTACTTATAGCATTGAATCTTCATTTTTCATTTCAGATACTCTTACAAAACAAAATACATATTAGTATAGAAGGAATTTGGAGGAACTGAAGCATCCCTAATGTGACAGTTCGACAGGTGATGTGACATACTTAAGACTTGGCATCTTAATAGACAGGTAGAAATGGAAAGTAAAATTAGCAAAAATAATCGTTTGGCTGAGCCCTATATGCTGCAATGCAATTTATAAGCAAACGTGTGTTTGTATTTGAGCCAATTTGTTGACAATAATCGTGCTACAAGCATTTCTTTTAATACTATTCACTCACAGTATTCATGTTTTTCACGGCAAAACCTGAGTTATATGAATCATTCATTTTATGAGTAACATTCATGTACAAGCTTAACTGATATTTCCTTTGTTAACAAGACTTTAGAGGATTCGAATAAAACTCTGAATCTAAATTCCTGAAAAGAATTAAACAATAATATTCCAACTTTTTTAAACATGGACATACTATCCAATAATTTAACCACAGCATTATTTCCCGTAGTATCTGAAACATTAGTGTCATATTACCCATATAATTCCTCAGCTAATGGTTTGGAAGCCATAACCTTTCCCACAATGTTTCCACGACTAGAAAAGTCAGAAAAATTGAAGACCAAGACTAAAAAGCCTTCATTTTCTGGCTCCCTCAAAACTACACAACGTCCATCTAAAACTACGACTGAATATCCAGCAACAACCACAGAGTCGCCGTCAGGCACCTGGGTATTGGACCTTACATGGGATGATGCGACTTGGTAAGTGACCTTCAGTTTTAAGTAGCCCGAGTCCGACTCATTATTGTGAGGTAACAAAATTTTAAAATGTATGTATCTTGTAGGGTCATCCTCTGTTCCTTTATGATATTCGCCATGCAAACCGGGTTCGGAATGCTCGAGGCAGGTGTAGTTTCCGAGAAAAATGTCGCAAATATCATGATGAAAAATGTGGTGGACATTGTTTTTGGAGGGCTTACATACTGGATATTCGGTTTCAGTTTGAGCTATGGAACGAGCTACGGATCTTCCGGTTTCGTGGGTGTGGGGGAGTATGTGGTCGACTCAGATTACAAAACTATTGGACCAGTCTTCACCCAGTTCTTCTTTCAGCTCAGTTTTGCTACAACAGCGACAACCGTACTTTTTGCAATCCCAATCACTTTTTAAACATTTTGTTCCAAAAGTTTTCGATTTAGGTTATTTTGAATTTTCCAGATTGTATCTGGAACGATGGCAGAAAGATGCAATTTCAAATCCTACTGCATATTCTCTCTTTTCAACACGATTGTATATTGTGTGCCAGGTTATATCTTTATTTATGAAGTAAAATTATCTCTTGTTAACAAATGTATTAACAAAAATATTACTTAAATTGCAATTTTAAGCTAGTTGGATTTGGGGGTCAAAGGGTTGGCTTGCAGGACTTGGAGTAATCGATATAGCCGGTTCAGGAGGCGTTCATCTCCTTGGTGGAGTTTCCGGTAATCTGCGTTTTAATTGTTTTATTAAACTTACAAAAATATTACGAATATTTAAAAGTACGTTTTTAAACTTAAGGTTATGTCGCCGCTTGGATGTTGGGTCCACGACTAGGTCGCTATGATAACGGACCTGACCCTTTACCGTTAGGAAATCCAACCAATTGCTTGTTTGGTTTGTTCATTCTTTGGTGGTAATTTTTAATTTACGGAAATTTTTTGTTAATATTTTGAGTTTTCATCGTGATTGGCTGAAGCTTATTATCGTATTTGCAGGGGGTGGTTGGCTTTCAATAGTGGCAGGTTTGCTAAACACTCAACTGTAATTAAAAATTTTCATTAACTTGTAGTTTGCAATGACTTTGCGTTGCATGGTTCATAAAATGATTTATTTAGCACATTTGGAGTTGTTGGGGTCAAATGGAAATTTGCTTTGAGAGCTGCCGTGACAACCATTATTGCCTCATTTGGAGGAGGACTAATTGGAAGCATTTACACTCTCCACAAGCCAGGAAATATATATTTGACATTATGGACATCGTAAATCCAGTTTTGGGGGCATTGGTTGGAATAACTGCTGGTTGTGCTTTGTACCACACATTTGACGCCCTGATTGTCGGAATGATTGGAGGAATTGTGGTCATACTTGTGTCAGGATTTGCAGACTGGACAAGAGTAGACGATCCTGTAGGGGCAACGGCTGTGCATGCTTTTGGGGGAATCTGGGGCATGTTAGCAGTTGGATTCTTTGCAGAGGATGATCAAGGAGCAGGATTTTCAAGGGGTAATGCAGGGGTTTTCCGAGGTGGTACATTGTATCTATTGGTGATACAAATGCTGGCTTGTGTCTGCATAATTGCATGGGCAGCGTTGATAACCTTTTGTTTGCTATGGGTTATCAACAAAATCATTCCAATACGGATGGAGATGCATGAGGAACTCTTGGGAGCGGATTTTTCAGAACATTTAATACGAAAACGTGGAGTAGGCATAACTCCGATGGAATATGGACTGGGATCGCTTCCGGAAGTTCAAGAGATTGCTAAGGAGTCTGTGACTGTGGGATACACCAATCCAAGTATATTAAAACATATAATATCATGTGCATGATTTGTCCTAGAAAATTACCTAGAAAAGTCTAGAAATATGTACAACTTAACTTTAGGGCATGACGTAATCATTCAAGCATTCAACGAAATAAGCGGTCTTGGAAGAAAATGGAGAGATAAAGGTAAATCCTCGTATTCTGCGGCGACCACAAGACGGATGGATTCTAGCAAATCGAACAAAATAGGAATTATTTCTGACGAAGATAACCAACCTCCTGAGATGAAAGATGATCCTAACTTGTATAGTAACGACAATGAGATAAACTACATAGCTTAAAAATATAATTATAGTTGTAGTGGTATGTACATATATGCATGTATATTGTTGTCATGATGCTATTAATTTGATCAATAAAAAGAAATTGTGTTCTTTTTTACCCAAAAAATCAACGATGAAATGCGTTGAAAAACAACATCGTTTAATTAGTAGTATGACTTATTTATGAACTTCCTTCTTTGCAGCTGGTAAAACCTGGAAAGTTGTAAGATAGAATGGTGACACATTGACCTGCATCAGTTGTCTTGAAATAGAAAATAAAAAGGGAAACCATTTCGGTTTCGATGGAGCCAGACAAAATAGTGATGGAATTGAGCAATCTTTAAATTATGAATTGGTTTCGGGTAGATGACCTGTATACATAAAAGTCATGTTGATGAATGACATATTTCAATCACTAAGCCATGTCCTTGTGTCACCACACAATCCATACTAATGGTTTATTTCACTATTAGGAATCGCTATATATCAATTGTCTGTAGGCAAAAGTTAAATGACTCACGATGCCCCAGATTTGTCATCTTTTCACTTTTTCTTGCTTTGCTGTCAAAACAACAAATGTTGAGAACAAACGTTGTCAGTGAAAGTGAAAGACTAATTGTCCAAAATGCAAGTGCGAAATGAAAGATTTTTGAATTTGTCCCATTTCCAATTCTTCGTTCTACATGAACAGTTACGTTTTGATGGAGGATGAACAAACACGTTATCCTTTTGAATGTAAGTAACTTTATTTGGACTTTCCTTTCGTGAAAAATGGCAGTTTCATGGCCTGGTCCAGGTTTTGTGGACTTTGCCAACTTGACTTTCTCTCCAGGTGTACCTCTACCCGACTACTACCATCCTTTAAACCTAACCGCAAATTTGAGTATCCCTTTTTCTTCAAGCACCCTTTTCCCAGCAGTACTCAAAACAACCAGCTACAAAAATAAAACAACCAAAAAACCTCCAAAAGCCACTACTAAACCCCATCCCACAACTCGCCATACCACCCGCCGTCCCCATCCCACCAAAACCCGTCGTACCACCAAAAAACCTTCCCATCCTCATACAACCCATCGTACTACCACAAAACCCCACAAACCCCATCCAACAACTCACCACCCCCACCACACCACAACAAAACCTCACAAACCCAAACCAACATCTCATCGTCCCCACACAACCCACAAGACAACCAGACATCCAAATTCCACCTCCAAGCCTACAGCTATCCCACCTCCGACAACAACTGCAAGTCCGGAGTCAAATGTCTACACACTTGACATGACATGGGATGATGCTACATGGATCATGCTGAATACAATAATCATTTTCACAATGCAAGCAGGTAAAATTATTCAAGCAAATTTATTTTCTGCTTAATTGATCGCTGCAACCTTAGTTTTCTTCAGGATTTGGACTTCTGGAGTCTGGCGTGGTCTCTGAGAAAAACACTGCAAACATCATGATGAAAAACGTGGTTGACATTGTTCTTGGTGGAATAACGTACTGGGCATATGGCTTCAGCTTGAGCTACG
>JAQIXX010005182.1:0-14484 GCA_034700605.1 Willowsia nigromaculata | reverse complement strand
CATGACACCACTTTCCCCGTTGACCCTCTCATCTTCATCCTCTGGTGGTGGAAGTACTGAGCGGGGCGACAAGAATCTCAATAATAATAACAATAACAATTCCATCAAAGCATCACCCAACTCCACCACAACTAGTGGGAATGCCAACAACTCCAGTATCCCATCTCCTACCAATAACGGCTCGAAGAATAGCAAAGGGAAATCTAGTGGAAGCAGCAGTAGTAATAGCGGCAATAGCAATATCATCAACATGACTAGCAGCTTGGGAAATCCTAGCGATAACAATAACTCTTCATATTACAAAGACAGCAATCCCAACAATAGCCATCTTTTGCAACAATCCCAGCTTTCCTTGGACGCAACAGGGTTAACGACCTGTGTATCGTCGGGGGAGAATATTGTTGTGCTCAAAACTGAACCAATGTGTGGTGGAAGTGCTTCTACTAACATACTAAGTCGCGACCATCACGGAGTTGGCAAAAAATCTTCATCAACCGATCTCACCAAGATTAGTGGCAGCAACTCTAGCAATAACAATAATCCCGGTCATAGTCTCATTGTCAACCCATTCGATAGCAATAACCAAAGTTCACTTATGGACACCAAAAGTCCGAATCTCGAGAAAATATCTGGTTCTAGCTCTGGGAGTGTTCATATCACCAAACAGCAATACAAACAGCAGTCCTGTCTTTCCGGAGTCACCCCAAAATCCAGAGGAAGAGGTAAAAATCATAACAGCAACAATCAACAACTCCAAAATCAGCTCTCTGCAGTGACATCATCAGTTCCAATGAATACCGGGTCAGTAATGTGCTCGTACGAGTATGGCAATGCAAGCAGCGTAGGTCCTGGAATGGGAAGGTATTCCGCTTCCCATCCGCAACAACAACATAATCAAATGAATAGCAAATATGGAGGGAACGAAGGGTACATGAATGGGATCTCAGCAATGACTAGCCGCTTCCAAGCCAGTAGTCTTCATGGGAGCAGCGGTGGGAGTGGAGGTAGCAGCCCTGTGGCAGCAGCAACCCTCCAAAACCATCATCATTCAGGTGGCGGTGGAAGGAGTGGAAAGAATGGGATGAATAATGTATCAGATAGATATGGTCCATACGGCTCCACAAATATTTCAGAAAACACTGCATATTGTAACTACACTGGTCAGGGTGGTGGTTATCCTCAAGAAACTCGAGGCTATCATCATTCAACCGGAACAGTAAACACCAGTGGTGGTGCTGGTGGTGGTAATTCTGGTACAGCAGGTGGTTATGGAATGGGGTATTCCACAACATCAGATCTTGTGGGAGCAGGGGGAACATGCAGAGAATCCGGAATAGGAGCAGCAACGTTTGGACCAGCAGGAGTAATGTCTACAAGCCCAAATGCTGCTGCTGCTGCTGCTCACGGCTATTCCCACTACAACACTTTTGGGAACTCTCCAGGAGGCAGTGGAGCAAGTTACGGTTCCGGAAGTCAACAAAATCAAGGACAATCTCAAACTCAACACATTGTCGTGACTCCAGGCGGTGGAGCTGGAGGAGGAAATTCGGGTGGTAATATGTCCTCATATTATCATCATGTTGTCCCAGGGACAAATTACCCAAATCATCAAGGTGCACTTTCCGGAGTGGAGTATCCTTCGTCATCCTCATCAGCTCCTGGTTCTAGTAACGCGCCCAACACTTCGCCTTATTCTAGTACTTCCAGTGTTGTTCCTGCTTACGGAGGTAATGCCGGAGGGGATCCTGGAGATTCATTCTTTCCTGGACAGCAAACCAGCGATTCAGGATATTACGAAGATCCCACATCTGGCTATCCATCCCATCATCAAAGTCACTTGGCTAATCCTTCAACTACCGGCTTCCACCATGGTGGCCAACACGATGTAGGCATGGCAGGAAGCGGGGGAGGCGACTCTGTAGCTTACGCTCAAGCATATCCTGGTTATTTTGACGCTTCTTCAGGTGTACATCAGTCTGAAAGTTCGTCCTCAGATTTTAATTTTTTGACCAATATTGCTAATGATTACGCCCCAGAGTACTACCAACTAAGTTAAGTTGCCTAACCCTAGTGTAAATAGTCCATGTTGATGTAATAGATTATTTTATTGCTTAAAATTATTACTCTCTAAAAGCTATGATTTAGCTCTAAAAGCTGTATATCAAACTTTTAAATATATAAACATTATTCTACTACAAAATATAAACCTTTTTACTTATTCCTACCTTAACATGGATGTATATAATGTAAATAACGTAAAGGTAAATTTGCTCCAAAGCATTAAAAAATCCCAGAAGAATCTTCATGTCCAAATTCATTTATAAAATAGTTAGAATTTTTACAGATTTCCAACATGTACTATATCCAATTAATGTATTATATGCACAGCGAAAATCTCATTAAAATGCTAGTTGAAACAATTTTAGCAAAGTAAAACCAACCGGATGAAATAGCAGAAAAGCTGGTGAAAGACAATTTACTTTAGAAATGTATTATGTAGAGTTGTGAAGTGTGACTAAAAAAGTCACCAGTAAATATTGAATTTTGGTGTTTTATCATAAGTACAACGTAATGTCATAAGTAGCTACTTGGGTATAAGCATTAAATACTAGTACATGTGTAATTTATATTATATGAAAATAATGTAATTGAGACGAGTAAAAGTATTCATAAAAAATTAATAATCATAGGAAAGGTTAAGCGTTTATTTACGAGCAATATTGTACAAAACCCCATCATCACACAGCCAAGCCCGTTTGTTTGTCAAAGTTTAATCTGACCTTACACTGCAAAGTTTAAATATGGTTTTAAAACAAGTATTCATTCATTATATTTGGTATCAAGCAATAATCAAGTGCTTTAAAGCACACTATCATCTGCGTTGAAAAAATCATGCTCCTTTCACGAACCAGGTAATAATAAAACTAAATGAATAAGAAAAAACTCTAGCTGCAAGTTTAAAACAAGGTTAAAGATCCCCACCCAACTATGCTATCATTATCATAATGTATAGTTATGGTCTTGTTACATTTCTGGATTAAAACACATAAAAAAATTTAACATACGTCCCTTGCTAAATAGTATTTTTATTGATCATATCGGCAAACACCAGTACATCTTAAAATAATCATGTACGTGTAGGTTTTAATTCAAAATTTATTAGTCTTGCAAACTGCAAAAGTGCAATCAGTATTGGTTAGAAGGATATAATACATTTTAGTCTATAAGTTTTCATGTTAACTGTTATGACATGTACAGTATAAGATTAGTGCTAGATTTCTAATTATTTTCAATCAACCATTTTGAAACTTATCGCTTTACAAAAATCCATTTATGTACGAACGTATGACAGGTTAGTACTGAGGAAGGTTATTTAACAAAAACGAACAAGCAACCAAAAACATTTAAACTTAAAGTTGTAATCCCCTCTCCCATCTTTCATAAATCTAATAAATAAAGCCCGGTAAGTTCCAAATATCTAGTTAAGTAATAATCATAGAGTTGAGAGTAATCAATATAAAATAGTTATATAATTTTTAGAGTGTGCAATACACTTTGTTCTCTTGTCCTATTGTAACTTGTAAGCAATTTAAGCATTGCATGAAAAAAAGAGTGAAGAAACATTCAGTTGTGTGAACTATAAATGTGTAAAACAAAAGCTTATGTATGTACTTTTATGTTAGAATACTAATTTCCAATAATTATCCAATAATCATTATTATTTAATATATTTAAGAATGAAATTTATCAAAGCAACTCAGATAAGAACGCACGCAATAAAATGATAGACTTCCATACATTCATTCAGCAAAATTTTATGCCAATGTTATTATTGCATTCAAAATTAGTGGCAAAATATTCTCGGACAACCCATAGCTACCTATAATTATTGTTACTTGCAGTTTGGCAGGAAAAAACTTTGTTCTCATCTTGCTTTATATAGAAGAGCTACTAAGCATTCCAGCTCATGAAGGAGGAAACATGTTAACCGTAGTTTCAGTGGATCGGCTCATGACTTTACGCAATGAAAAATTGTACTTGGACCATACTACACCAATAGCATATATATAGATTTTATTATGCATAATCAGCCCATCTAAAGTTGAAGAGACACAACAACTACATTATACACAGTAGTAGCATCAAAAAGTTTGTCTTAAACCACTAATACTTAAAGACAGACATTTTCATTTTCTGCGGAAGAGTTTGGAAGAGGAGCAAAGGGAGAATCATCTGGTGCATAGTAGACTTTCTCCCTCCATATTTGCCATACTAAAAGCTACATAGTGTGGAAAGGAAAGGAGAAGCCTTCTGTTCCAGAACGTATATTATGCAAAATACCACCACCATGAACCATTCACATTACCTAATATGATCTCATTTATCTGAAAACACATCATTCAGTGCGGAAAACCAAAATGTACATGTAAAAGAGTTTAGCCTTCCCATCAGCAATCCTTGTTGCCTGTTGTCTCGGAGTGTTTGTAGCAGAGAAAGCTTTAACAGTTATTTTCTTGTCTGTATCACTCTTTATGTTTCCCAAATTCAAATAGCCTCCATCACCTAAACTCCCGGAAAGTTGGAAGCTGTAGAAGCAGCTAACTACAAACTGTTTAGACCTTTCAAATAGAATTTTATCCTCTCTCTCTCTCTTCTGGAAGCACTACAAAAAGGAACAAACTTTTATTTCGTAAATACTAAAAATACGTTCAACGATATCATTTCACAAAACCAAAAAGTGGACTCACAAACTTGTATGAACTCATAAGCTGTAAACGCTGATAAATAAAGAAACGAAACTTATATATTATGGTTAATTTTGCGTTAGCTTAATTATTACAAACCGTAGTGTTTCACTTGTTTAAGTTAAATATCAAATAGCTTGTTCCTTTAAGGTGGTCAAATCTCTTTATATATTGATTATTGATTCCAGAGAAGTTGTAATGTTTACGGTTTTATCTTGTCTTAATCCTGTAAAAATTCTTTAAAGTAAATGACCTAAATTTGCTATTCCTCTATCATCATGATCACGCATGAAAGACTTTCCCTATTGCATTATAATATTTGATATTTAACCTTGTCCATGTATTATTTTTCGCTTCTTTCATCAGAAGGCAAAATTACGATCTAAACAAATGCACACTTTTTGCTGCCAATGTCGATGTAAATCTATAAACGATTTTGGTAAGGTTTTGTGGGAATGAGCTTGATTCAGTAACCGGGAAAAGAGAAAGGAAGCTGCTTGGGAGGCGGTATATATTACCGGAACCTTTGCTTCGAATATGCATACACTTTTTTCCTTCATCCCCAAAAACTGGATTTTGGAGATGAGAATGTTGGTGAGAATGAAAGAAGAAAGAGAATGTAAGCTAGTGCTCAATTTTTACATGTACCTACAGCCTACTTGCTTTTACTATCATTCTCGACGAGCTTCATGAACAAAAAAGAATCTCTGGAAGAAACCACATTTCCCCATTGCAATCATTTACATAATGGCTTCGCAACTCGCAAGCAACCCAATATCGATCTGTCAATGAGAATCTTGCTTTTAGAACACCACATGGTTTCAGTGTTTAGTTAAAAAGACTATTAAAAGGGAGAAAAATAACGAAAAAGTCACTGAGAGATTACGAACAAGTTGCAGTATCGTCGTTCTTTTAGCGATGGATTTTTGTGAATCTTGCGATTCCATATTTTTACCCTTTGCGTACTAAACTCCTAAATAAAATTCACAATGTCAGGTCAGTAATAGATATATACATGCAATTATAAAAAATATGTCAGTCTTAGTCCTGTAGGGACAATAATTAACGGTAAATAACCATTAAACCAAGCACAAGTAGCATTAAGGGTCAAAGTAGAAAATTAACCAGATATAAGTGAATGAATAACTACATCAACATCAACGCACCTTACCACAGTTCGAATTGTTAATTACGCCAAGTAACAGAATCATACTGATTTCATTCTTCGTGTCGCATTGAACCTATAAAAATGAAACCAGTTTTCTCTTTAAAAA
The DNA here is from genome assembly GCA_034700605.1 of Willowsia nigromaculata. NCBI lineage: Eukaryota > Metazoa > Arthropoda > Collembola > Entomobryomorpha > Entomobryidae > Willowsia > Willowsia nigromaculata. Next base: position 8,465 of record JAQIXX010005182.1, on the reverse strand, counting down.
TGCATGATATAATTTTTTGTTTAGTATATAGTTAGTAAAATATTCAAGTTATATAGTTGTTACTTTTTATCAAATCATCCTAATTATCCGTAGTTGGATAAATAAGTGTGCGACGAGATCTAATATTGTGATCATGTTAGAAGTGAAGATGACAATTAAATACTGGATCCAACATTTAAGTTCGCTAATGCTACATGAACGCACACTGGTAGCGCCCAGCAAAACCTCTGAGAAATTTACTTCCACGACCAAATCCTCCAACAATCCAAACGCTCGGAGTAACTCGTGTTTGCGAGCTAACATTGTAAAAAACGGCAGTGAAGAAACGGGAAATAGGTTGTCTAAAACTTTATGCATCTTATGTATGTATAAATGAATACACCCCTTCTTCAAAACTTCATTCATTGCTTTAAATCTACGAAGAACTAAATTTCAAAACAACCAAAGGTTTGTAATCATCATTATAAAATTATGACTTTTAAAAAGATGAGATTGCATTGTATAATCTTTAACTTCATTTCTGAGCCCAAACACTATATCATACACAATAATGCACACTTCCACTTCCCATGATGATTACTACTTGTATACAATGTAAATAGAATCTACGCCCTAGCCCTAGCCCTAGCTTAGCCGAGCGCGAGTAACATTTTTGAGAAAGACAACGCCATACATGGGCTTTGTACGAAGCAGTTTGTAGCGAGTGCGTTTGCCTTTGTTATTAAAGCATGAAGCCGAAAGGGGACGTACATAACCATATCCGAATATCTCGACTCGACTATTTCTATTGATTGACAAAAGATATCTCTACAAGTTAGTTAAATCATAAAGCAGGCAAAATCTACAGTATCTGCTTTTAACCCGGATGTCCAGCTTAAGCCATACTTTCTGTGAACCGAAAGCCACATCACAACCAAAAGAATTCTCTGCTCAATTTTTTAAAAGTGCAATCCCTTCACAGAAACTATTTGAAATGAAAACGGTCATGATCAAAATGTTTCAATACTGCACTAACAACGAAACATTTTCCATGTTGTGGCAAAAGCAAGAATGATGAAAGTGCTGAGAAAAAATAATTGAAAAATAGCGGCACGTTTTTAGTCGACAAATATTTATAATTCATTAACAGATGTCCAGATATGTAAACGAGGGTCGGCAAGACTTTGCGTCAGAGGAGAGGATTTAATCTAAACCAACACCGAGGATGATGGATGAGGTCAGTATCTCTGACATTAAAGCCTTTCGGTATGACTACTGGGCGCTTTTTAAGTTCCCTATAAGCGCAGAAAGCCTCCCTTTCTTGCACACACAAAAAGAACTTTTCTGGTTTTAGGTTGCTCTGAAATCGGGAGTATCGTGTTATTGTGGTCATGTACGTATTCATCATAACATAACACCATGACTTTCAAACAGTTTGCTTTCCTGAAAATGTTTCCTCGTTTCACCTTATGCATTATGACAAAAAGCCTGGCATCCTTTTCATTTCTGTATGTTTTAATGTGTTTTTATTTCAAATGGCTTGGGCAATATGTCCGTGTAACTACCATCGCAAATTTTTCGAAAGCTCAAAGAATCTCTGCTATTATACTAGAGCTACCAAAAGTAACTCACTATTTCGGATGAATGTATGAATGATCATTTTTGTAAAGCTTAAGGTTTTTATAGCATCATAATGTAGCTTGGTTTAAGCCATACTCCAAGTTACTAACTGATGTAGTTATCTGAATGAATTTCAATGCCTTTTGTCAGGGATCCATTTTGTCTACTGCATGAATACAATTAAGATTCCATTGTCACACACACTCAGCCAGCCTCTTTTCCCTATTTAGTGTTACTTACCATGTTAAGTCAAAAATCGTCAAAAAATAAGGGTAAAAGTGAAGTGTCTATATAGGATCACGATCTTCCACATCCATCAACTTTTGCTGACAGGAGTCACTATAGCCTCGTGGATGTGAAAACAATGTAGTAATAATAACTTCAGGCTTATGGGTGATCCACCCCATTCACTAAGCTTACAACTAACCATTTATGGGAGACTTTTTTCTACTTATTCTAGTGAAATGAAACTCTGTACATTATTTTACGTCTTGTGTGTGATGCATGTTTTGCGAACAAACGAATATCAATGAAGCAAGGCAGAAAGCGTACACACAAACGAATATTATCAAACACCTTTATATAGAAACTAGAAAAACAATGTAATCTAAAAAAAAAAGTTTCGTACGCACCTGTCTTTGTTCTGACACAGCCAAGAAATAGTATGTTATGCAGATTACTTTCCCAAGATCGGAAATTGGAAAGGTTATGAAATAATTCTTAAAGTACAAAAGCCAGAAAACTGGCACGAATAAGTTGGAGGCAACAGCGTTCTTGGAAAAATAAATAAATTGTATTAAGTTGTTACAGAGTATGAAAGAATATATAGTATGACACAATTTGAGTCGAGTTTAATTTAACTAGAACTGACTTGAGTGACTGACTGACTACCAGCAACAATATACTCGACTGCTTCTCGTCCTTTCAGTTATAATACAACTATTGTGTAAGTTATACCTATATCATTATGTAGGCATGAAATAAAAAGCGATAGAAAAAAATGAGATGAATGCTCGCACATGCATGTATCTGCCAAGTAGAAAGAAACTAACAGCTCAAAGTAAGGGGAAATAAGAAAGAAAGTGATCCGTCTTCTGCTTGTCATCCTATCCCATATGAGACATCTGTATAATGCACCGTGTATACATACATGCTATTCGAAATTGTGTGTGTGTTTCGGAGTGAAGCTCCGAAACTTGAAAAGTTTTACTTTGGCAAGCAGAGACCTCAGCTAAAACTCATTTTTGTTTGGAATTTTGTTATACTGCCAAACAACCACTGTGCTACCGCCACCACGATCACGAGTGGCCAGCGGCATAAGACTACTGCTACGAGTATTGATATTGTTTGGTTCGAAAACAAGTTACACAAAAAAATATTTTTGTATAAAGGAAAAAATGCAATAATAAGTTAAGATAACCATTTTAGGCACGGTGCAGGCAATAGAAACACCGAAAAAACAGAGCCACAATAGCTATCCAAAAATTGAATCCCCGGAGAATTCCAAGTTCTTTTCGACACAGACGAGCAGCTCAACATCAGACACTGATAATTTCCTTCATCGTAGTTTTTCCATAGCTTTTATGGAACACATGGGAAAATTTTCGGTACTGGAGATTGTGAAACACGGTCATGAACGAAGCATCACCATTAAAATAATTATTATGTTATTTTTACTTAGCTGGGATCTTCATACGCAATTCAAGTAGCAATTATAAGGCTGTAAATTGGATTCGAATGATAGTGAAAATGCGAAAGATTTTATTTTAATACAAAAGTAGCTTACATTGTTTAGAAGCCCCACCTCTTTGAAGCTCGGATTCACTATATAATACCATGTAATACGAATGCCCTCATCAGTCAGTTTGGAAGCAAACAGAGAAATCCACTTTTGCCTCTGGTGAATTTTTATTTTCATGTGACAGCAAAATACTCGTGTCACCATGTTTCATTTCAATTGGTAACCGGTCGTTTTTTTTTTCAAAGTATGTATTGGCAATTGTGTTTGTGCGTAGAATATTATATTGTCAATTTTATTCCCTGGGCAAGCAATCAGAACCTTTTCCACAAGTAGTGACTCAAATTGACTGATTTCCGAATGCCATAGTAGTCTATACACAAAAGGGTCACGTAGATGCATCTCAATCATTCAGAGCTGGCTTTTCAAAATGTTAAGGGTTTGATTGGCAAGCAAGGCTATTCAGCTCTTGTCACTTGCAGAAGTTAAAAACTTTGTGACTTACAGATTTGAAATCTTAATAATGTCACATTGTTACTTTTACTGCGTACTCGTACATCAATATGATACAAAAAACTGTTCAGGAGAAACAGAAATGGCTGTTGATAGTTACTGCGTACTAAAAGTGCTGTATTATGTTAACTAAAAGTTTTAGGTACATATAAGAAGTACCACTGGTTTCACATTGCGGAAAACCACAAGTAACATATTACGTACATACATTTAAGCACATTGGGTGGGATAAAGTAGTTTTTTTTAAATGATCACTTTGGTGTATTAAGAGTAATACCAAGACCAGCTATTCTCCAATGATTTACAAACGTCAGGACTTTTAATACAATGGATGTGTGATCTCCATTGCAATTTAGAATACGAAAACTTAAAAGTAATGCGTGATATATGACATAATACGCAATTTACTATATACAGTATATGTACCTACATACACATCGTGCAAAATGAGAATCAAAGAAGCTTTCAAAACGCCTTTGCTAGCTTTCCGCTCAGTATTAGCGTTTCGTCTTATTTGTTCGGCATTGTTGAATGAGCAACGACAAGCAAGAAAAACAAACTCATCCATTTTACTCAAACGTGGCAGTTGAAATCTTTTTATGACACCGGTCATGTAATAGCAGTCCTTAAGTCCCCTCTTTGTTCACACTTCGTCTGCTCAAGTTGTTTAATAAGAATTGGATTTAGATGTAGCACAAAAAAGGCTTCGAATTTGAAACTTCATTTGCCCGTGTATCTTGTCATTTCTCAGTTTTCCTCCTCCTTCCCGATTCCATATATTAGTGTATATCCTACTGGCTTTATTTTACCTAACAAAAATGTCAAATGTATACTGTTTCCTTATGAGATTTCAATTACATTTCGTGTCAAGTCAAGTAACAATCTTTTGTAAGCCTGAAATCCTGAATTCCTTGTTTCTTTTCCCGACTTTGAGAAAATAGTTTGGAGAATCAGCAAGTCTGTCTAGTAGTACCATATTTCTCGACCAATCGAGTCTCCACCATGTGCACGATGAACCAAGGGCTCCCGTAACAACATGGTAAATGAAATTCAGGACAACTGATTTTTTGGGAGACCTCAAAATTGAAGCAACGTCAAGTCTATATTCCTTTTATAGAGATGATATTTTTTTAATTGAATAATGGGAACTAAAGAATTCAATAGTCATCCAATTAGACTAGACTTTTTGCCATCAAAATTCTCTGTATGGAATCCTTCCAAAAATGAGGTGGTATCATTATACTTAGCACCCTCAAAATGACCTCTTATTCCCAAAAACGGTCGGCGGACTATGTCCGCACGTACCGAACAATGCTGTTGGATGCTACAAGACCTAGAATACTTCCCAAGATGCCATCAAATTCAAAAGTGTACACTCCATCAAGTACCGTCAGCACAGCAGACGCAACCTCTGTTTTCGTTCCGCTTTTTTATGCTGGGGAGAAAGGAGCTTTAGGAATTTGGGACAAGCGTGTAATAAAAATATATTTTAACACTTTTTCTACAAACGTGCAACTTTCCATGAAATGGGAGCCAGAAATTTTTTTTAGATTTTGAAATTATTTTCATTATCACAAAGGCTGGTATAGGTGTAGTGAAACGTCGCCTTGATGAAGATGATCGTTCCTACCATGTCTTGGAATTGTCAAATCCCCGAACAAACTTGGGAACATTCATCAGCACACCTAAATCCGCCCTAAATGCCCTTCACATCACACTGCCACACATGGTAATGGCAATGAAGAATTACCGGCGTAATTTTGCTTTTGATGTGCTCGTTATGGACAATATGGCATACAGAAGAAGATTTTGCTTTGCCACTTGGTTCAACCCATCTGCTTTGAAAAAGTTTGCTTTCATGTGCCAAATACCACTACGTTTGGAAATTGGATGGAATGAAATTCATGTAAACTTTAGTGAACTTGTCAAGAGCACTTACAAGACTGAATATGTGGAAACGATAAGAATGCAGGTGTATGCCAACTGCAAATTGAGACAGGTAGAAACTTTTCATTTTCAAATTTCAGCATTGATGCTTGACTCTAGTTGATATTTGCGTTTTCGTTGCAGATTTTCTTCTGTGATGATAGAATTATCAGTGGACACATACCGATCCCTTCCATGCGTGATTTTGCAAATATTAGAATACTTCCGCTGGACTACGGACCAAGAACTCATCCTGATGGAATAGAGTCGGGTCCGGACAGAAACAGAAACGTTCCTTATGTGGATCCTCCCATGCAAGTTACTCCCACGCGATTAGAACAAGATCTGAAACTACTTCAGCGAAGAAGATTTGCTCAAATCACTGACCAAAAATTGTACATTCAGCCATACAAAACCTACTTTCGTGACTTGATGTATGAGCAAAAGCAAAGAAAGAAAATAGAGGCAGCTTTAAAAGCGGAATTGGAAGCAAAAGCATTCCGAGAAAAGATGGAAAAGGAAAACACAATGGATCCCAGCCTGGTATATGCCAGCATGGGGAAAACCGAGAAAGCACCAACGTTAGCAGATATTCGAGATCTATTGTCTACCGACACATCCTTCAAATTATCAACAGACGACAAAGAAATAAAAATCGTAAAAGTGCCTGCAAATTCTCCTCCAAAATCACCAAAACCCAATAAAACTGAAAATGAGAAAAAAGTTTCCCTATATTCACCTCCAAGAGTGACTAAGCGAGGAGGTGGAGGTGGCTCTTCTACAGCTTCGCGTTCATCCCAGTCCTCTTCTAGCTCTTCCATTGAGTCCAATCTTCGTCATTTGAAAATGAAAGGAAAGTCGGCCGGAGATACTAGACACCAGAAAAGTACAAAAGTGAACAGAGCTTCCAAATCGTAATTAATTTTGGCCAACATCCTCGTTTCAATTACATAAAGTAAAAGTTATTCAATGAAAAAAATATGATCGCTAACTGAACACTTGAAGATTATATGTTTGTTTATTCTTGCTGTATCATGCACATTACACGTTCGTCTCTACATTCTCGCTGCCTCTTCTCTCATATCTTGTTGCATATTTTTTGTGTAAAAGTTGATGCAGTATGGGTGTACTTACTTGGCTGATTCATAATAAGAACAACAACTGGTCGGGCTTTTGGCCAAAGAAGCAAAGCATTTTTCTAAGATCCAAGTTCCCATCCACCAGGTCTACCTAATCGATAATGACACTTAATTTTGATGGATTACTTGCGAGAAAGAGAAAAAAGGGAGCGAAAAACACAACAACTGAGCAGAGTTGAGCAAGTGTTTTCTGGAAAAAAGGAAAACTATTTCTTTGCTGGATGTATTTTTATTCTTGTTTCGCTCGAAAATAGAAACTGTCGCTGTCACTGTTTCGGTAGAAAATAAAAAACAAAAAAATAGCAGAACGATCGCCAGAAAGTTTGAAAATTGAGATTGTGACATTATTTTTTGAAGAATGTTTTCAAACATGTGAAGCGTTTTTATTAATTCCTTTAAGTTTATCTTCAAACAAACCTCCTTTTACAAGCGAGTGCTACGCACAATAATCTCATATTTATATCATATTTTATAAAGATAGAAGATTGGAAAGTTTGCTTAGAAAAAGTCAAAGTTCATATTTACGAGTTATAAAAACCAAACCTTGCTTTAGTTCATTCTAGAGTTTATTGTTAGTTGACAGTGGTACAACTTGCATTTTGTATACCTACGCTACTTACCAAAATCCAGCATAACGTAATATTGTACACGATATGCTTCTTTATAGTGTAGGAACATAACAGATGAGATAAGATTTTTACAGCTTGCCTCCGGTAAGCCATTCTACCTCGTGCACATTTGAGTAGTGAAACAGGAAAAAGCATTTTTGAGTGAAAATAGTTTTTTAAGATAAAAGTACAAGAAGGAGGACGGACATTCTAGTATTTCCCCAGCCTAGGCCAACTTCATAAACACTCAACAAGCTAAGAAGTTTTCTCCCTATTTGTGTCTTTCCCCTGCTTATTTTTTTCAAAATATCACTGTGTAACTTTGCGGAGCTTATACTCTGCCTTTTCTCTTTCTCCCGCGGTTAAAAAATTAAGTAATAAGTTTTTCCGGTTTTATCTAGAGAATCAATCTCACGAGAGCTTTTTTCTCGGGAGTAAAGTCAATTCAACGCGGTACTGTATGCATGCATATTATTATTGCTCTTAGTAGAGCAGCAGAAAACCTAGACACATCGTAATGGTAGTAATAATGCACCCAAAAGAACGTAAAAATAAGTAGCAAACAATGCCAGGTTTTCCTAAAGCAGGATGGAAGTACTGCCCAAGTGTTTTTAAGGTTTAATTCCTCTATTCCTTCAGTATTAATCCTTTCTGTGTTTAAATTTGAAAATTAATTAGGTTGATAACTCGCCTTCTGAAAGCTCAGACAAAAAGACTATAATATCGAGTTATCAAGACTATAAAATGTTTCCCGACAGGGATAGTTTGGTTTCTGAAGTAAGAAACCCAAACTGACAAATAAACCCAAGATATAGAGCAAAACTTGTGACAGGAGATAGGAATTTATTTATAAAACAACTTGCTTTGATTTTACAAGAGTTTTAGAAAGGTCAGGTTGAGTGAGAGTTCAACCGACAACTAGATAACTTAAACAATTTTCTC
>JAQIXX010005181.1:0-14488 GCA_034700605.1 Willowsia nigromaculata | reverse complement strand
CCGTCGAGCCACATTATTTTTCATCCAGTCAAACATTCGTACAACATCAGAAAATGACTAATTTTGTATAAAATGCAAAATTTTTTAAACTAATTTGTTATTTGAGAGAAAAACACTAGTTACCCATTATATGCTTCTAAGTCAAGTGTTCCTGGCCGCTCAATGACGGTGACTGGACTGGACTAAATATCCTTCAGAAAAAACATGCAACTAACAAACAATAACTAAGTACTAGACCCGCGACCATGTTTATGCTATTTATCGATAGATGAAACAGTAAAAAATATTGTGAATATTAAATGCAACTTTCTTTTCTTCGCCACCCTCTGGAAAGATTCGGGAAAGTGTTTGGATACTCAGGTAGATGTTCTTCATATGACATTGGTTGGCGATATTCATACGTGTTGCATGTAATGACTCATATATTTAGATCAAGAGTGGCTGGAACTAACAAAGAAATAATTTTTTACATTACAACTGTCAATCTACTCGGCTTTGTTAGATGCCTTCCTTCTCCCACCCCACTTGTTTATTTGATACTTAAGCAACACGTGGAGTCACCAATCCATGAATATTTTAAAGGGAGAGCTTTCCCTGACGTACGTCACACAGTGAGATGTAGTGCAGCACAACAAATATTTATTTCTTCGTTTCATATGCAGTTCATGCTCATGGCCATGGACGTGGCATAGTCCAATAAACAGTTATTAGGTCACGAGAGTCAAATTTTACTTGTAATAAGAACAAGCAAATGCGACACTGAATGACTTGAACATTAACCCTTCTCCTCGGATTTAGAAATAAACGTTTCTTCGTGATATCTATTGTTATCATCATATTAGTTTTTTAATGCAATTTTTTTGTTAATTTCAATAAACTTGTTCACAAGTCCAGTAGACTCATAATATACTGCTTTATTCTCTTACTTTTCGAGTAATTTTGCCAACAATACTTAAACATACAGGACTTCATTATATTTACATATAGCTACATTGTCGTAAAAATCAAATGTTGTAAACGCTAGAGTAATTTGATGTACATTTAAAATTAAAGAAGTGTCAAAGATTAAGTACATACACAGAACAGCATGCAATTATGAAAAAACACGTCAAAGATCTTAAAGTCAGGTCAATGTCTAGCAAAAATATTAAAATAGTTAGAATTAAAATAAAATAGATTTCCAGGACTTTTCGTCATGATTTTCATCAATAGTAATTTAATGTTCGAAATTACAAGGAGTTCACTATCAAGACTAATTTTGTTTCAATGCATACTACGTTTTTCTCATCGTCAGTCAATTATAATAAATAGCAACCAAGAGCAACAATCATTCTGGTATGTTTACAAATACTGCACTTGCTAATGGTAACTTTTTTAGGTACTCTTGATCTCTTTGTCTGGTATTCTTCTATTTCACGTTGTACATAAAAAAATTACTACTCTAGCTTTATGCGCAGCGTATGACTTAGAAACATTTTGTACAGATTATGTTCATGTTAGAACATTTTATGCATCTAAGATCAAAAGTCTGATTTCCATGAAATATTAGCAAAAGGTGAAACATTAATTTTAAAAGTAGGAAAGTACAATAATATAACATTTCAGCATTGGTTCATAGTTAATAACGATGAGAAGACTACATAATATCGTACAAGAAAAAACAAGCTACAAAAGTCATAAGCATGTCCATATGGACAGTATACTGTTTAGCGATACTGCAAATTTAAAAAATATTGATATTTTGTTAAGTGTGAATATATAATGCAACTTTCTCTTCACGTTACGTTCTGAAAAGATATGCGAAATAGTAAGAGATTCTGGTAGATGTTTTTCCTGCAGCTTTTATTCTAAATCCCAATATTTTTTAAAGGCGATGCAAGAAATGACTCATATGTGTAAGTTGGAACTAACAAAGGAATCATATTTTTGACATTTGTCACTGTCAATCTATTGGGCTTTGTTGGACCTTCTGCTAAGTCGCTCATTAGATCCTGAAGCAACACGAAGAGGCATGAATCCATGAATATTTCAAAAGGGAATTTTCCCGGACGTACGCAACGCGGTATGCAGTACAACAAACATTTGTATTTTTTGTTAAAAAAAACACCTGCTCTTTTCCAATAACATGACTAACTTTGTAGTTTTGTGACAGTATAAACTCACATATTAAAATCACTGTTAACATTACATTCAATATGGACAGAGTCAATAACACTACCGAACTATGTGCAACTATTGACTTTTAAATAGTTTTTAGTATGTATTTATGTATATAAACTAGGAAGGAATGTATTTGATTATTCAAATAACCCCATAGACTTCCAGAGCATCTCAACCAACTTAAATTACTTTTCATATGAATGCTATACTTTTTATTACTGATAGAGCACACATTTTTGAACGACTGGAGAGTGCTGGTTATAACTGAATGATTCTTGTACAGTTCCTCAGCTTGTCTGCTCCAACACATCTTGCAGTGTTGCAGTTAAAAACTCCAGCACAATATCTTATGAATGTACTAATGAGTGATATACTGTCTTTTGCTGTCGGTTTCTGATAGAACGTGCACGACAGTTGCACTTTAAAGACTTATCCTATCTGAACTTATTTTTGATGAATTGTACCATGATTACCCATTTCATACCATTTTTGGAAGCTTATGATGAGAATGAGATTCTATGTTCATAGGTAATTTTGAATGAAGCAACATTTCACCTTTTCATCTAATTGTTCACATACATATGTGCATCCTATAAGTTAATCAACTTACGCCCTTCAGATACATTTTTTTCTAGAGAACATGAGTTTTTAATAGTATTTACAAATGACAAAAATAGAATTCATTCTTGTACATTTATATTTTCCATGTACAACGCTTCATCTATTTTTATAATCTATGCATTTACAATTGAAATATAACCTGGTGTCTTTTGCATCAATGAATTGTTTCTTTAAATTAGGTGGCATGTGTGAAACTACATTTCCATCTAACATCAATGTTCATCTAGTAACTCTAATGTAATTATTAACTTTCAGGAGAATGTTTTTTGTAGGAAAAGTGCTAGGCATAACATGCATTTGAAAGTTTCACGCATATATACTATTTTTCTGCCGGCTTCTGATAGAACCACACAGGCACAACTCTTGCACTTAAAACGTGTTATTTTCGAGAACAAAGGATGACACTCATTGTAGCAAAATTACGCGAACAAAGACCTCAAATTGGGCACGCTTTACTGAGCTATGAACTTGTTCATGCATTTTTAAAACATTGCATGTTACCTAAAGATATTTTTATACAAATTTTGGCAGTTTTGATAAATATGGTACAGTAAGGATGCATTTTTATTAGTTAAGAGGTCAAGAGAATTGCACATTGTAAGGAGCAAGCCTAAAAATGATGAAGTAGCTATTTATTATAGCGATTTTCAGGTTTCAAAAATTTCAAATTAAAATGCTAATTCGATGCAAATCGATGCTTAATTTTTCAAAAAAAATTGTTTCGAGGCACAAAAATTGAAACTTTTTCTACTAAATAAAAAAACGTAGCAAAAATGGCCTATTTTTAGAAAAAAAAGTTAATTTTTCTCAAAAAAGCGGAAAGATCGAGTAGATGTTTTGCTACTGGGTGAAAGAGCAACTCTTCTTCTTCTTTCAAATTGCCAATCTTCTTCTCTTACTCTCTAGCTATTACATTGGTGTAATAATAAAACTGCACTTCTAATTCTATTATTTTAGAAAACAATATATTCTGAGGATAACTATAGTGACAGCTATAATGCTTATCATCAGAATAAGAGGAAATACGCAAGAAAATTGAGAAGATATGTATGCAAATATGCACGAAAAATCGGCAAAATGGGACATAAAATAAGACAAATTTTCGTCAATTTTTATAAAAAATCGGCAAAAATTACAAATGTTTCCAACTTCTATTCAATATGCACCTTCTAACAAAAATTCATTCCCACGTACGATGGCACACTACCATTTAATACGTATTAATTTTATGTATACATTAATTTGCGCAGACACAAATCCTTTAAAAATTTTTTTGGGAAAGTGTGTCCTATATTAAGGTCTAAAATATTACTAAAAGATTAGCAAACATGCTAAAATAAGACAAAATGTATAAAAAATCTCTCAAATATGCATGTCCTAGGACATATGACAAAAAGTCCAAAATAAAACAAAATATGACAAATGTGCAAGCATAAAATGACTTGTTTCTACATGATTCGTTCACATGTCAAAACATTTTGCGATAGGTAAAGTAATAAAGAAAAGGACAAATCCTAAGCTCTCTTACTCTGCTTATCATTATGACAATTTATATATTTCCATTCAAAATTATTTCATTCATTCTTCCATATGCGTTTTGTGCCCACATTCCGGAATGTGCTGCAAAAGCGTCACACTTGACGATGTTTTACAAATAGATGAAAAGCTTAAATAAAAACAATCGAAAAGTTCAGTAAAATAGATATATCCTGGAATGCATGTAGTGATCTTCAATCCCTTTGATGTCCATCCCACGCTTTCGTTCATCGTAATCTCCCAATGCCAACCTGCCAATCACTGGATGAGTGCAAGAGATACTTGGAAAGCTTTGACTGTTCCTCACATTATCAACAAGCATTGTTTTTGCGTGAGCAACTGAAAATACTTATCTATTGAAGATTCATGTGACATTTTATATCATTGTTATGGGAGTTGATTTAATGCGTAACACAATGACTTAACTTTATATAAGTATGCGTTGTGCTGTTTTACTATCTACTGATTCTGTATTGTGCAGAAAAAAGTTTGTGATTACAATCCGGACGGAGGATCATATCTGAGAATTGCTGTGGATAAGCCTTTGATATTTTCCAGTTAGTTATTTCCGTCGTATTGATTTGTTTCAACTATAATTTTAACATTATCAACGTCAAGTGCATATTGGCGAATGCATCGCTGGCATACTATAAAATTGTGGGAGTTTGTTTTAATTGAGCTTTACGTAACAACATGAAGTGATTTTATAAAGGAGGACATATCAGTGCCTACTGATCTCGTGACATGCGAAAAAGAGGATTAATTGAGATTACAATCACGTAGGTGTAAAATGCTTGCGTATCTGTCAAGGGAAGTTATCTAGATATTCCAGAACCTAGCATAGAGTAGCCAGTAATCATTCAAATAATTCATTACTTCTCCAGCCTTAGCAACTACAAAGTCAAGTTCAACCTGGTTCAGCAATTTATTGCAAAGTTTCCTTAAAATATTCCTACAATTTGTGAAAATGAAGTTGAAATTTTCAACTATATTTTGGCTGTTAGTAATTTCCACAGCTCTGCTAGCCAGAAATACTTTATGTGGTCCTCCGTTACAAGGAGAAATTCCGATAGGTTTATATCCCAATGGAGAAGATGAAGTTTTCGATCTAACTTTGGATGGTGCAGATATTTTTACACAAGAAGAAACGTATCGTCTTCCATTATCCGTGCAACCAATTCATTACTCCTTAGAAATAAGACCAATTTTGGATAATAACAGTGCAGACCCGGGCGAGCAATTTACTGCTCCAGGAAGAGTTGGAATTCGGGTCAAATGCTTTGAGCGGACGAATTCCATCACGTTACACTCACAGGAAATTGAAATTTATCATGATCAAATTACGGTTAGTTATCTAATTTATAAAAGTCATAAGACAAACTTTCCCATTTTAACGTTAAAGATTTTAATACGCAATTTTCATGTCATTATTCACAACATACATACATGCATAAATATGATCATGGTGGAAACTAAAATTTCAAGTGACCCAGCCTTAGAAATATATTTTATTTACATCTGGAGCTTACTGCAAAAGTCGCAATGTAAATTAAAGATAAAAATAGAAAGTGCCTCGTTCTGTTTTATTGACATCGAAGGAGAAAGTGGAGAAGAAAGTTGTATAGTCTAGAAGCATACCTTATAAACATAATTGAATTTTTATATCCTTATAGGTGGTTGATCTAGGTTTCGGAGATAACATTGTCGTCTCTGGTTACAGTGTTGACGAAGAGAGAGCCTTTTACATCATTCAGTTGGGAAGCTTCCTAGAGGCAGGAAAGGAATATCTAGTAAACATTCCGTTTACATCTTTGGTAGGAAGAAATCGTCTCAATGGGCTTTACTTAAGCTCGTACAAAGACCCAGACACTGGAGCTGACAAGTATCTGGCGACGACCCAGTTCCAGAAAAGAGACGCGAGTAAAATGTTTCCCTGCTTTGATGAGCCCAGTACAGCGTTTAGGGCAACGTTTGATGTAAGAATAGGAAGGAAAGCAGATGGATTTCATAGGTATGCGAAAAGCTGTTCATATGATATGATCAAAAATAGTTTGTATTTGTCGTGTTAAATGTCATTTGTCATTGCTTTTAGCTTGGCAAACACAGAAAGAGTGGGAGATCCCCAACCCATGTAAGTTGAAATTACACATTTTGTATGAAACTTTCAAGAAAATTTATGTAAAAATTTGAAAGTTCTCTCGTCTGAAATATTTTAAGACCCGGATTAGATGGTTGGGTTTGGGATACTCATGCTACAACTGTCAACATGCCACCATACCTCATTGCAATAATTGTTTCAGACTTCCAGTCTGAAACGGCCCCAGAAGATTTGTATCGACTTCCGGTGAAAGTAAGTGAAAGTTGCAAGTTACATAAAACCATTTATCATTTGCATTCAAGTTGTAGCTCGAAAATCGTAAATAATTTTGGATACTTTTAAAAACTAGACATGGGCAGCACCTCCACTTATTACAGAAACAAGTGGAAAATTCTCTGCGCAAGCTGCGGCGAGAATTCTATCATTTTTTGAGGAATATTTTGACTATCCATACCAATTAAGCAAAATGGATAGCGTGGCCATTCCAGATTTTGCTGCGGGTTTGTAAATGTGCACTTGTAAATTTCTCTAAGTATTTTTCATATCCTAAATTGTAGAATTAATGGTTCTATAAAAGGTGCAATGGAAAACTGGGGTCTGAATACGTATCGAACGAATCTGATGGTTTGGTTTGAAGAGGAAAATACTCGATTTGAAAGATGGAGAAGTGCAGCTGGTAAGATAGTGTCTATGCTTTACAAAGAATTATCTCGTTTAAAATTTACTTTCAAAACAAATATTTTTAGTCATTGCCCATGAATTAACTCATCAATGGTTCGGAAATCTGGTCACATGCGAGTGGTGGCATGACACCTGGCTAAACGAGGGATTCGCTAGATATTTTCAGTTCATCGCTGCCAACCACTCTGCTGAAGACTTTCGATCTCTTGACAGGTATGTCATTGACACTGTCCAGTTATCCATGGCTTATGACGAGACAGAGACAACAGAGCCTGTTCACAGCAACATCACAGATAGAATCGTGAACCAAGCCAGCCGTGTAGCTTACGAGAAAGCTGCATCGCTTATCAGAATGATGCAATCATTTCTCACTGAAGAGACACTTATAAAAGGACTTCGGGTTTATCTGAAGCGACAGTAAATTTCTCACAGAATACTGCATATAATCCAATTACAAGTGGAATGATTTATGATTCATAATATTATCAAATATTTAGTGAATACAGTGGTGTCGGTCAAGATGATTTATTTACCGCATTAACGGAACAAGCTGTGAAGGATGGTACGTTTACCGACTTCACAGTGAAAGAAATTATGGACACTTGGACACTCCAAAGTACATAAAATACTTATAGCTCATCTTAACAAAACTATTGTTATAAAAATTATAAAGTATTTTTTTAAATTTTGAAAGGTGGGTTTCCTATTGTACGAGTCAGTAGAGTTGACACCCAGAGACTTTACATTTCTCAAGAGAGATTCAGGCTAGATCCCACAAGTACGAACGACCAACTTTGGTACGTTCCCATCTCCTATGTTACAGCTTCAAACCCAGACTTTAGTGTTGGAAATACCAGACCAAAAGCTTGGATTGACAAAAACACTCTTTTACAAAGTCTTCCAGTGGATTCCGCTGATGAATGGGTTATAATTAATCCTGATGCTAGAGGCAATAATTTATTTTCCATAAAATCTAATTTTTGGTCACTATACCAAATTATGACATGAGCAATTCATAAATTTGCAGGATACTACAGGGTAATTTATGATAGCTACTTGACGCAACTCATTCAAGAACAACTGGAGAGGGATCATTCAGTAATTAGCTTTGGAAGCAGAAGTCAATTGATTGACGATTACTTCAGGAGTGCTTCTGCAAGTATGTATTTTCTTCGACTTACTTTTGAAATATTTGCTAAATTAATGCCAAATAATAAACATAATACTTGATACTTTCAGAATACATAAATATTCAGCATGCAATGAATCTCACCCGCTATCTGAGCAAAGAGTTGGATTTCATCGTTTGGACAACAGTGGTCAATAATTTCTCACCACTAAACACCCGTCTCACTGACACTGATGCTTACACAAGTTTTAAGGTAGTCATGACGAGACCTGAGTAAATTTTTAAGAAGCATGCACGTTATTTGATCTAAATTGTTAGAGAAGCTTTTTAAATTTATTGTTTTTTCACATAGGAATATATTTTAAGCTTGGTTGTGGAACCACTGACAAAAATTGGAGTTACGCAACTTCCAACTGAACATGTAGAGACTGTTGTTTTGAGAACCATGCTCATGGACTTTGCTTGCGCTTTTGGACATCAGATTTGCAAGGATACGGCGGAAGGTCTATTTGCAGAATGGATTTCTGCAGCCACACCACCTCAAAAGATTCCGTATAAGAAAATTGAAATCAAATATATCAGATATAAAGTTTAGATTTCAATTATTATGGGGCAATCTTAAAACTTGATAAATTAACTTTAGTGTAGCAACAGACTTACAGCCAATGATTTACTGTGGAGCTGTAGCTGCCGCTTCCTCCGATGATCCAACAAACACAACCATTCAAGATTTCCTTTTGGAAGAATATGTGCGAAATAGAGATGCTCGCCAGCAAACTATCATTGTCAATGCTTTAGCTTGTGACCAAGCGGAAGTAAACTTGGCAAGGTTATCTTACTACTACTTATCTAAATTAAAAAGTTTACAACACGAGATTACTTTTATTTTAAGAATTTTAGAAGCATTTCAAATATTCATAATGTTGGATATTTGCATTCAGACTGCTGGAGAAAGCGATTGATACAAGTGCAGGTAACGAACTTAACGTTGGTACCCACGGACTTCCCCTGCTGCAGAGCATTGCGCGGAATTCTGTAGGAAGACAATTGCTCTTGGACTTTGTGAAGGAAAAACAATCTGAAATCACTTCGATGTAAACAATTCATGACATTAGACGAGTATCCACATGATAATTTTGATCTTGCAGTGTCGTGATTGTCTTTTTTTTTATTTATAGACATGGACAAATGGCAGTGGCAACATTAATCTCTACACTAACTCCGTATTTGAGTTCCAATAGCGTAACCAATTTACTTGAGCAGGCAAGTGATAAGCATATTTGAAAAATCAATTGCGATATAATAACATAAACTTTACTACCTTAATATCCGGTGAACTTATACATTATCTGAATTTAAATTCAGGTTGAGTTATTTGCTCAAGAATTGTTGGAACTTCCAAATCTGCCATCTCAAGTTCGTTCATCATTACAGTCCTCCTTGGCAACAATTTCTCAAAACTCTGCTTGGATGAGCTACTATTATGACGATGTAAAGAACTGGCTTTTAACCAACGTTTGAAGATATTGTGATCATAGCTCACATTTTAATGTTTCTGCCCAAATAGTTAAAATTGGCAATAAAGTTCAAAGATTCAATTAAAAATTATGTCTGACATGTTATCTTCATTGTTGCATGAATAAAATGTTAATACTTATAATGACACTTAAGACAAACGGTGCTAGATTACTGTAATGAATATTGTCCGGAACTGGGGGCATTGCAAGACGGTAAGGTGCCAATGTGGAGGAGTAACTCAAAATATATCAAAAAATTTCAAATATTCTTTCAAAGTGACTAATTGCATACAAATATTTCCACGCTAATCATTATGAACAGCGCGGTTATTTAAGCCTCCTGAAAATTTTATCTCAGAGATGTATTATTGCACTGTCGACTGTACAGTAAACCATGGTTCAAAGCAAGAAAAGCATGTTATTCATCTGTATGCATGTTAAATTATGTTTTAATGTTATAATGTTATCAACAAATTTATTCATTCGCGTTGTTTTTATCACAATTTTTGTCTCTATCGATTTTTTCTGCTGAACTCTTTTAAAGGTTATCGTTACTGGAAAACGTGTAACAAGTTGAAATGATTACATGTATTATTTTTATGTAATGTACACTGCATAAATTTCAAATGCTAATCTAATAGTTGATTTTAGCTGCAATTATTTATTAAAATGATTTAAAATACTGAACTCATAATGGTGCATAATCATTTCCAGTTTGGAAATTCCATAAAAGTTGGTTTCTGAAATGTAATATTGGACTGTGAAAAGTTGACAGATCCATCCGCTGATGACGCATGACTATGTTGAAATGCACTTTCGAATGACTGTTGCATGGATCTGGAATGTCCGGAAGAAAAGTTGGAAAGTGCTGTATGAAACGCACCACTTTCAAGTATGCCAGGAGAAGTATAATTCTGGTTTACTTGTGATGTCTTTGAGTTCTCTGGATTCGTGGAAACATTTGTCTTTGAAAGAGTTTCAGACTGTCTTTGTCTTCGACATAAAATACAAATGACTAAGCACAATAATCCTATAACAAGTATTACCCCACAAATAACTATTCCGACCAACTCAGTAGACACAAAATCCTCATTTTGACCTTCCATTCTGAGTATCGAGGTGGTTGCCATTGTTGTACACTCAGGAATTATTGTACCTTTGCCTTCAAATTTCTCAGTGATTCCAAAAGTTGCATGTAAAGTTTCGGTTGATTTTACAATAATTGTAGTCCTGTCAAAATCTCGAATATACTGGAATTCAGATGGCATATTACTGCGTAACTCATAAGTACTCAAATCCTGTCCATATCGATTTAAACCTTTGAGCCTAGAATACAAATCAAAATGGATTGGCAGATTCTCCTGAATCTTGACAAAACTGCGCGCTTTATAGTCAGTGCAAGGGTTTACAACGAGTTTTCTCGAAAGGGAAAACTCCTTTTCTTCCTCCACTGCATATCGGGTGCCACTGGAAGATGTGGATGTTGTATCTGTTCTGTATGCATCACCTATTGTGCTTTTAATTGAGGCACTAAGAAACGAAAATCCAATAGATCCTTCAAGGGACTTACTGGTGCCATAGCTGTCAAGCTTACTAAAACCCACTGAACGCTCAACGGAAATACTCTGTCGAATCTTTTTGGAGACTCTGTATTCCTTCTCTACGGTAACAGGACCGTCGTTGTAAATCTCATCGTCAGTGCTCATGGATATGTCCTTTGCTGTTGACATGAGATCGTTGAGATCATAATTTGATGTAATTTCGTAGCTATATACCACAGCATTGACCTTAGGGTACTGAGATCTGACTGATGACGTAGAAAGGAACATTCCAAAAAGGAATAATCGTAAAGAAGTGGGTCTGAAATCCTGTGAGTTTTTTAGGTTCAAATACTTCATTTTCTAGAGGTTATTTAGAACTGCAAATAAATTAAAAACTTAAAATTAAAACAATATTTAGTAGTTTTTAAGGCTAGTTTGTAACGTACCTCAGCATTCGTAAATAAGAGTGCTTCACTTCATGGATTCTGAATTGGTTATATTTTAATTTAATTCTTAAAGCAAACTGACAAGTCCTAATGTTCTCCCAGCCAATTTATAATGCTGTGTAACACATCATATAGCTTCATAGTACATGGGATAGACTGACTACCAAGTAATGAGATAATGGTTTTGCTACTGGATGGATTCGAAAGTTGTTATCGCTGTCGGCTTTTTTCATACTCCTTTCAAATCCTGATAAGACACGTAAGCTACTTACTTACGAAGTGCTTTCAGCTTTGCATTACTGAAGAAAGTACCAAAATATTATTTTTCCTGTAAAATCGATTGTTTCAAATATCAATAGAATCAGAATTATTATTCAACATTTTGCCCGTTCAAAATAGATATTCTGATAGAGTTGCCATAAAAGGCTGTCCAGGACTATAACTTCCAGAAATATAATATAGTTTGGATGTGTAAAAATTTATATTTATATGAAAAATGCACAGTTAAAAAGTTTTTTCTTATATTAAACTCTTTTTAACTTATTTTTTTGGATTAAATTTCATACTCCCTCTTTCGACTTAAATACAATTAATGTTTCATAAACTACTTGGAAATGTACTCGTATCAAAAGCATTCACCCCTGCAGACACAATTTGGATAGCACCTTATTAAATTTTCACGTACAACATTATCCATTGAATACTTACAGAAAAAAATTATGGCTTTGAACCAATATTTTATATCTGTAAATTAACGCACTTCGCTTGATGAAAACTGAATTTTTTGTATTTTAATTCTCTAAGTCAACTGATAAGTTTAAGGTTCTTTACAATTCAGTGAAAGACTATCATTTCAAAGTAGATGGATAAGAATTGCCACCAAGTAATGAGATGACGTGTACTACTAGATGCTAGAACTTTGACCTTTAAACACGAGAATCAAAAGTTGTTATCGCTATCAGCTCTTCAGAATTTTACCAGACCATCTCAAGAGACGTAAGTAATGAAATTAGCGTTTTGCATGATTATAAGTATACACGAGAATATATATTGTTGCTTGCATTCTTTCACGTGTCCCAAATCGATAGAATCAGACTTCTTAGTAAGGTGTTTACACCTTTACACCTAAGAGATATTTTCATTTCATTTTCATAGATTTGTCATGAAATGCTATCTATGATCACAAATTTCAGAAATGTGGCGTTAGTTGGATATGCAGGAATTATAAATGTATACATATTATGAATGGAAAGGACGCAGAATTTTTCTCGCATAAGACTCACTCATTTTCATTGAACTCATCATCTCTTTTGATTCATACACAATCCGTGATTTATAAACTACGAAGAAATCCAAGGTTATCGAAAGTATAATTAAGACAGAAACCGCATAATATTTACATAAATGAAATTCACTGGACGGAAGCATCCATAGAGCACGTACTTCAAGAAGCCATGTTTCGAACCTCCTTCACCATGGCTCACTTTAAGCAATTGTTGAAACCGAGTTCCGTAAAAGCTCAGTTTTTTGCTCTTGGATAGCAGCACAATTTTTTCCCCTGTAAAATACATTATTTAGTTTAATTAAACACAAAATTTATTGAGCTCTGGGCTTGGAATTTTATTGGGCCGAGTCGGCTGATAGGTAAGTGGAGGGGTAAAATTCTTTTTGGGTCGAGTGGAGGTGAAACTAAATTGGCAAGGGTGAGCAAGTATACTTAGAGATATAGATATAAACCTGACAACAGGATGTAGGGAACTTGCGACGATTATGAAGCGAAATTTTACAATAATTTGCTTTAATTTTACGAAAATGAAGAAAAAGGGGCAAATTGCGACGATAAAAAAACTGATTACTATTTTGCCCAACATTTTTAAATTATGACAATTTACGCTTTATAATTCCCATTTGAATGATACCCAACGTGTCTCATGTTAATCATGCGAAATTTGACCGTTATAACGGTTTTTAGCGGTCGTCGTTGACGGTTGGTGCCTATCTTCAAACTCATTCAAGCTTAGATGACAGGAAAGCCATTCCAAAAAACAGAATAAAAAAATTCGCTTCCGTTTACGCAGGAGAGCAAAAACGCTGAAAATATTTGAAAGCGTTATAACGGCCAAACAGTTACAAATTTTGAAAAAAATGTACGGTAAATGATTAGTGATGAAAGTGCTTTCGAATGCGCCCATGCATGCCTCATGTTAATCATGCAAAATTCGACCGTTATAACAGTTGTTAACGGTTCCCGTTGATGTCCATCTTCAAACTCATCCAAGCTTTAATGATGGGAAAGGCATTGCAAAAAACAGAATTCAAAAATTTGCTTGCGTTCGGAAGTTATCGTGCAAACAAGAAAGTGATGACAGACAGACAGACGGACAGACACCGCGGCCATTCCTAGTAACTAGCTCCTGAAGTCGCAAGTTAATAAACAATATGTTTTAATTCTCCAAAATTAATGCTAAAGCATTTCCCCAACATTAATTCATTAATCATTAAAAAATCACATGTACTCCCAAACCCAAAATGTTATTTCTACAGATTTCTTCCAGAAATATTGTGTTAAACGAAAAAGTCTCTACTATTGGATTTTCCCTTATTTATTTGTGTCGCCGTTTGTTCTATTTGAAACTAACCGTATATAAAAAGCGCTCCGTGATTGCCAAGTCCCCAGCTCCAAACGTCAGTTTAGCCCTATCAAGCTCCCGCAGCATGAACGATCTAGAAACGGGATCAGATCCAACCACAAAGGATTG
>JAQIXX010005180.1:0-14495 GCA_034700605.1 Willowsia nigromaculata | reverse complement strand
GTAGTCCCTATATATACTATCATATACACTTTCAATAGATATTGGATGATGCAGACCTTGCAAAGGATTCGAGAAGCGGGGTTCTTATTTTGGTGGGATATTATGGCTCAATATGCATACGGTAATCAAAACCGCGACATTTATTATGATTCAGGGGATAGTACAATGGAACCTGATCTAATTGATCGGTCAAGACTTTTTACCCTATTTGCAGCTCTTGTATTATGCAATTCAGTCACTTTAGTAATATTTGTGATAGAAAATATTTGCGTGAGAAGCGCTATGGCAACAATTAAGATGTTTGTGTTTTTTATAAAAACAATTACGACACATTGTTTCGACGTAGTATGTTTCAAGTGCTACATTATTTCAAGTAGAAGATTAGATCCCAGACCAGATTTTACCCGAAGAATACTAGTGAGGAGTCAATTCTTAATACAAAGCCAATGAAAGCTTTCCCCCCATGTAACATTGAGTAACATATCAACCGTGGGATACATGCAAGTTTAATTCAGAGGTATAAGTTAGCTTTAATAGCTATCTAATATGTTATATTTAGTTATGAAATTCTACTCGTTCTATCGACTTAACGTTTGTAAGCAAAACCATTAATAATGGATATCTTATACTTTAGATAGAAGGTTTGTTTTTCATGAAGCAAATGTTTTCACTAATATATTCTAAGCCAACGTACTCTAACATTTGGCTCTAACAAGTGTGAAGAACGCTAATAGAATAGCAGGGAAAAGTTTTCAAACATTTATTCTTAATACCAACTGGTAACAATAAGTATTTGATACTGAAAGCTAAAGTTTTTCTATCGTGCATTTCTTACTCTCTACGAACACCTGACTAACTGGTTGATACTGGAACACTGACACTGGATGTAATGCCAACACAGGAGAAAACCGTGGCATCACCACTTTCACTAATATTGTTGAATATAGTATGGTCGTATGAATGATACTATACTGCTGTAACTTTTTAAAACTTATGCAACGTCTTGAGGTTACCTTAAACAACCAGCTCGACGCGCTCGGATGGAAACGGCATATATGAGTCTGTCATGGTGTATTTACTTTAGAATAAATCATTCAGACTATAGGTTGTTGGATTCTGATGGGTACGTCAGTCCACTTTAAATACAGTTACCATTTTGGGCAAAAACATATTTACAAGAAAACTTATCTAACAAACATAAGTACTGAAAAATAAAAAATACAGGTGCTTTTCATCTATTCTTACATCATTATTCATTGAATCATATATCCTAAAAACTAACCTGTCAAAAAAGATATTTTCATAGGTGCAGAACAGCATCTGTATCATATTGGCAAATATTATGGAATATTTTAATGGAAACCGCAAAGGAGGCCTATAAAATTAAGTCACTGAGTGAATACATCCTCAGGATGGTAAACCGGCAGATTTTTATATCAGAATATTAAATTCACAATGTAAAATATGTTAGTTTTCTCCTAGTCCTACACATCTCTTGTGTAATGCGATGTATGTAATCTCAAGCTACATTTTTAAGTCTGAGTTGCTTGTCAGGACAACGACATACATGTGAAATGTATCAGTAATACGAATACCATTAAAAGATTCGTTTTAGTGCCCAAAATCGAATATTTGGTTGACGTGTTGTGGAGTATTTAAGAAGTGTTCTGATAACCATAGATTATGAAAATGCTTTAACACGGAACAAAAGTCACAGCAATACGTAATGCATATTATCTGCTCTTGCTCATTTAAAGTCCAATTTCTTAAGAACAAATATTCACTAAACATAAGCCCTAGATTACGGATTTCAGACAAAAGAAGGCAAACATAACTTTACAAATGCCATACACTAATGCAAACGAAATAAAAAAATACAACCTAAAGTTATTAGAGTTGGAACATTTATAGATGATAAAGACGAATTGAATGCTAATCATTAGCTTCAATTGTTGTGAAACACAATATATCCAGTCTCATAAAAACAAAAATTTTCAATAGTTCAAAATTGGTCATCTTGTCTAGCCTTTTAGGAGAAACTAACCTGACGACGCATTGTACAACTCAATATATTATGCTGCTAAGGTTTTTGCCACAATTGAAAGCAATAAAATGACGGAGTACATAAAATTAACAAGTATAGAATATATTATACTGTGTATTATTAATGTGAGTTCAACTGTTCAACACAATGAGCTGCTTATCCTTAGTCACAAAAAGTTTAAGAACATTTAAAAAGTAACACCTCATATGAGTTATCTTAATAACCAAGTCAAACAATCAATCCCCGTAGTTCCAAAATGCTTTTTCTTCTCTATCCGTCATTTGGAATACGATCAGATTGTATGTTATGATGAGACCAATTGTCTAATTGAACATTTAATAAAATATAAAATAAGCATAATAGTACACTATGATAAACACTTAAGAGAACTAGTTGGCTTACCGAGCTCAAAAATTTTGTGGTGATTGTAAAATACGCACAACTAATGCCAAGAGGTTTTACGCTTAGCTCATGCTCTAATGACAGAAGAATCATGTGCTCATCAGAATTTATTTTGCATTCCCAACGACGAAATGTAATCAAACTTCCAAGAATGTCTTCCACCTTTGAAAAATGAAAATTCAATCAATATATTTTAACCCAAGAGAATATTTTTTGATCAGAGTTTTATCTACCTTCCTATTAAACTTTCCAGCTTGATAAACCGTAAACCAAATTGTCAACATGCAGAGTGATATACAAATTCTTATGACTAAATCATCAGAACCTTCATGCATTACAAGTTGGGGCATCTCCGCAAAATATGCAAGCAAGCATATATAATAAAATGGGATCACATATCCGAATAATTGAGCCACCGAATTCGTCACTCTTCTCATTCTGACGTATGAATTCAATGCCTGGATATAAAAACTTATTGTGAAACGTTCATTTAGTTTATAGTAAATAAAAATAATGTATTTGCTTACAATCGAAATATTAGTGTTGCTCTCCTTAATTTCCTTTTCAAATGTTTCATTCGCTAATGTATTTAACGTTAAGGCAATAGCAGCCATAAAAGGTATTTGTGTATTTTTAGCAATGAAACTGTAATATATAATCACTGTCGCGATCACATAAAGAGGTCCACTTAACGACTCTGCATGGCAACTGGATTTAGAACTGCAATCCAGTACAGTTGATAAGGCTCTTTGTAAAAGATTATAAATATACTGGATCTCCTTTTCACCATTTGCTGTGGCATATTCCAAAACTATGCTTACTATCGCGTAAATCAGACATATGCCGAATACCTTTAAATCAAATAATTTTATGTAGCTAAATTTTCAAAACTGTCAATTAAAATTTGTTTCTTAGAGTTAACAGAATATTTGCAAAAGTTTAATTATTAAATTTTACTAAAAAATAACGTCTTCTGCAATTTGGGTGATCCATGTGAACACTACATTGGTTAAAAAGTTCTAGAATTTTGTCCGCATCCACCAAAAACGTCTTCATTATAGCAAACATTGACAAGCTTGCAAAAACAAAACTGACAACAAAGAAGGCGGCGCCTATATCACGTTGTTTGGTGAGGAATGTTTCAAGTGACCGGTAAACTACTCCAGAAGATATAACAAAGTTTATGACTTGAAAAATCGTTACCACCACCTAAAGCAGGGATTGTTGATTTAAAAAATATATAAATATATGAGACGTTCACTATTCATTAAAAATATAAATCAATCATTGGTGCGATCACTTACTCTACGAATATTAGAGGTTTGTATTTCGTACTTGTTCGATTCTCTGTTTATTTTAATTTGGAATGGAACCATGAAAAAAACTGCAAAAAAGTCTAAGAAAGCTTTTAAATGTGGGCATACTTTGCTTGTTGCGTGTGATTTTGTCTCCAAAACCTTGAAAGAATGCATTTTGAAACGGTACAAAAAGCTGGATTTTAATTCAAAGTGGAGCGGTTCGGCCCATGTTTTAACTTGTATCGTCATATCGTAAAAATAATAAAGATACAATTGATTCAATAAAATAATTTTGTAAAACTTGATTTTAGTTTAGTTAATACTGACTAATAACGGGGGTTAGGTTAAGTTCAATTTATTATCACACGTAAAAAAGTCATAATATTTGAAAATCAATATATTTGTAAGAATAATTGAAGTGTTTCATTACTTATGTTTTTTTCTATCGCATATGTATTTTTATTAGGTGGAGTTACCCAGTGTTGTAAATTGATTAGCGTAAAGTGATCGTTATTGATTTTCTATTAAAATAAAGTAAGTCTGCACCCCAGATACCGTTAGGTTAAGTGGAGTAATTGTTAAAAGTATAAAGTTGGTACTAGGTAATAGGAACGTTTTACTCGTACTAATACATTTTCGTCATGATTAAGTCTATGCATGTATAAAAAGGATTTATCTAAAATAACTAATTCACTTTTTGATTTGCTTCAGAATCTTTCATGTTTTGATGTTCTTGCAAACTTTATTTACAAAGCTTTGGTTGAGATTATAATAACCAAACTTAATGAGAAATCTGGGCCTTATTTATGGCGTCTTGGTTACTAACAAATGAATTACTGCCTTTTAGTTTCACCGAAGTAACATACAAATTAGTAGGGGTGCACGTTATCAAAAAATATAAAATCATGGTTTCAGAAGAAGTCAGTATGTACTTTCTAAAAAATTTAAAAATACAAACTAAAAGTAAAGTACGTTCCAGCCTTTTATTGCATTAACAATGTCTGTATTAAATAAACCTAACCTAACCAATTAACAGTAATTGATGGTCAGTGTTTTCAAATAATTGTCTGTCATTTTCACTTAGCGTATTATTCTGAAACTCTAATCATGTTAAGTGCCATAATAAATGTGGTTTTGAATGACATTTCACAGTAATCCACTGATTGTATAGCAGCGATACATGTTACCGATATATGTATTTATAGTCAAAGCTTGATTTTCTTACAGGTTTGAAGTTAGGTTTCTTTATCCAAAAGGCAGTATACGTTTGAAAGTATGCGATATGAAAACTATTGAGTCAGTAGTATTGACATATTGTAGTCCTTGAAAGCACTTATGGAACATTACAAGCTTCACTTCCCCAAAAAACATGAAATTTTTTACAAATACTTCTGTTCTGATCAAATAGTAGAGCCTTTAACTTCTGAAAAAGTTGGAATTATAAATCATTTTGAAATGGAGATTGGATCATTGCATAGAGTTATAAATGAAATCAAATATTTTCGATATCAAAAGTAAAATAGCGTGACGAAGGGATAGAATGGCATAAAATCGTCAGAATTGACTGGATCATCAAAAAATTGCTTGCGATGATGATCAGTTTAAAAAAATTTCACATATACATAGATCACAACAGCTTTCATTAGTCTTACTGGTTTTCACCCGACTACTAGTTTAATATGATTTCCATTGATATTATCAAAAACTCTAATCCAAAATAGCTTTAAAGCAAGACACATGCACACGTACAATGCTAGCCCTATGTACAACATAAATGGTTAGCTAATTTTATACTGTACTCGTGATATCTGTATATATCAGGGAATCAGTATACAAGAAAAAGGCATACAAATGTCTTTTTCTTTGTAAATGTTGCTCCTAAATATAATTTTAGGATGGATTTCAGTATTTTTCTTCAACTTAATTTCTATATTTGTGTTAACAATGTGCATGGCTTGTATAACATCAATCAGCTCATAAATAAACACATATTAATAGAGTACATATTCCATCTCTATCTCTCCAAATCTAGAGAAAATGGATGCATATGTACAAAAAAGAAACCACGTACACGTAAATGTCTCTCATTCATACTAAAAATAAATTACCTATGTATAACGCTCGTCAAAACTTGATAGGCAGCTTAGCAGGTATGAAATATCACACAGTCAATAGCCAATACAATGGTACTCTTGGTTTACGATTAGAAGGTATGTTTTCTTGCACATGTTAGTCTCATAAACTATTTGACAGCTTGTGAGATTCTTTAAAGCTTTTTATGTTTCAAAAGGTAAAACAGCCATTTCCATTGCTCAATGCTCTCCCATAATTGTAAGAAGCAGTTTTCTGATTTGTTTTACCGTAGTTTTGCAAAAGTCTCTGAATAAAACGTTATCGTCTGGCTATTATAATTTTACTTGAGTAAAACACTTCAACTGTTAAGTACAATCAAGATTTTGGAAGTTTCTAAAGTTCTGATAAACCTTTTTGGCATAATGGATACGACTGCAGCTCATCCACTAGAAATCCACGTGGTAAGATAATTCTTACATTGTTGTGTAGTTCATAATTGTTTGTTATAGTCGTACTAAAAGTTTGTTCCATCCTTTTCAGATTTTGCAACGAATTTTTTATCATTGCAGCATCGAAAATTTAAAAGTTTGTCGCCAAGTCTGCAAGCTATGGCTAGACTGTTCTCAGACATCGTGGTTGTCTTCTGCTGTCGTTCCCCTGGTGTCAGCTAGAGATGCACCAATACGAAAAGTAACCAAGTTCCTGGATTTCGTGGAAAATCCAGTCAACAACTATTCAGAATCTCCTTTTGTTGGATACTCTATAAATGACGATAACACGAGATTTTGGAATTTGTGCGGACCGACTGTAAAATATCTGGAGCTCTGCTGGACTGAATTTCAGTCTGTGGATGCATTCCGTAACGCCATATTTCGGAGCTGTCCAAATATGGAGGAACTAGTTTTGAGACATGTGGAGGTAAATGGAGCACCCAAATGGGGGTTCAAGGAGCCATCTCAATTGGAGGCACCAAAGTTTGGGGAGAACAGAAATATGAAATCTTTAACTCTACTTATTAGTGGACAACAGCCTCTAGGATTGTCATGGATGGAGATGCTAAGTCACTTTCCGTGTCTTGTGGTAAGTTAGATTGCTCATGTTAATGCCTTTTAAAATTTTTGTCATATTTTTGCATTGGAATTAAATTTTTCTTTCTTTTGTAGTCATTAAAAATGAGAGGGGATCAACCTTCGGGTTTCTTCAGTTCGTTTTCCTTGATTCGTGAACAAGATCCAACGAAATTGAAATTAGAACATCTCGACACGCAGGGGATTGAAAGGGGAGAATTCCCAGGGCATAAGGAACTCCTCCAAAATAAGGACTTCAGTTTCAAGAGTTTGACAATCCGTCTATCTGAATCAGATACTGAAGAAGATTTAAGAACCATACTGAGTATTCACAAGTCATCACTGAAGAAACTGGACTTATACAAGGATTCTGGTGCTCAGATGAATCCAATGAAAATATTCCCGTTGTGTGGAACATTGGAAAAGCTTCAGGAACTTGTCCTTCATTCCCGTGCCTTTTCATCATATGGATTTCTGAAGTTTATGCCAAACTTGAAAAGATTAGAACTGGCGTATTCAGGTGAAGATAGGCATCGGAGATTTGAAAATGACGGCATGGATGATGTTCGTCTGAATCACTGTAAAGAGTTAAAGGTTGGTTCTAAAATGTGGAGGATTAGCGAACACGAAATTAGATTTCTGCTAACTTTGCTGCCAAATGTGGACCGACTGGTAAAGTTACCCAGGAGCTAGGAACTGTCTTGAATTATTGTATTTTTTCATTATTGGATATGATAGTAATTACAGATTTTGCATACAAAAATATTACAAATACTCGAATAGTAAATGCGAGTTGGTAAAAACACAAAATACTAAAATACAGTTTATCATTGGTGATATTTTATTGAATGACCACTAAGTGGGCACTACTTGTAAATTTATTTGTAATTCCAATTTATAACTCACAAGTGCTGATATTATTTAATGCAATAATTGTGGATAGGTTTGTCGATATGTCTTTAACTATTTGTCATGAAAATTTATAATATGAATAATGAAGTTTATTATAAATGCACTCAGTATGTATGAATAATTATGTCATAACAATGTTATTATAAACGAATTAAGTCGTGACATCGTCATAGCACAAAATATTTTGAAGAGATATTTCATAACCTTATTTACAAGCTCATACAACTTATGAATGAACTCAAAATCAAACTCTAGCAAACTTTGAAAATTAATTGTGATTTCATCCTTTGCTTTTTTGCAAATAAAATGAATAAATATCTTAATGTAATAAACTCTATGAATAACATGTAACCCCAACATAATTGGGCATTGATCTAAGGGCCTAACAACCAGCGTTTCTTTGCAATTGTAAAGTATTAATCATGATTTGTTGACGTAGACATATGTGTTCCGTTTCTTTTTTTGCCTCTCCTTTTTGGTACTGTAACTCGATTGTCCAAAATGTACGTTTATGAGTAGGCGTGCGTAAAATGGAGTGAATTCCAGTTTAAACAATTGTATTATTTAGGATCGTAGTGAGAGGTTCACCTTTACACTCCCAACACGCAATAAAATTTAGTTCAAATAAAAACACAGTGGTCAAATCTCAATATACTTTATTTTAGTGTCTGTCTGCTCTCACACACATTATTTTACTCATTAAAAAGTTTTAAAATGAATCAAGTCATTATAACATATCCCGAAGTGGTCTCATGAAAAATCTGAATTAAATTGCTATTTAAAATGAATAGGCTAATGGCATTTTATCTTGAATGTACATACAGATGGATTCCTACTACATATACGCGTGAAGTTTAATACTTGAACATTGAACATCCTTAGACGTGTCACTGGACTTGGTCCTTCATGCCAACATTTTTCATTTCTGGAAGAAGCAGAGCAATTGGTGCAACACTGATTGCAACCACGCCAAATATAACAGATGGCAGGTCTGGATACACAGTTGTCTAAAAGATATGAATTATAAATTAGAAGAATTTAAGTGATAGGGTTTATGAATATGTAAGTTGGTTAATTATTTTTACCAGCATATCTGCCACATATGGAGCAGAAGTGCTTCCAAATCTTCCCATAAGAGCCCCGACTCCTCGACCAGTGCTCCTCACAACAGTTGGGTAAACTTCACTCAAGATTAGATACACAACTGTAAACGCCGATGAGACAAACAGTTTTCCACTCAAGTACAGAAATGAACGTAATGTCTCATAGTTAGTGGGCGTCATCGAAATAAGGAGAGCAAAGAAACCGGTAAGAATATATGTAGTTATAATTGTAGGACGACGCCCCCAGCGATTCACGAATGGAATCGGCATCACTGGTGCAGGAACTTCAATTAATCCCCTGTCAATAAAATATAAGCTCTCTGTAGTACCCAAATGAAACGTGCTCTTACTTAGCCAATGGTAAATTATTAATTACCCAAGTGCTACAAGAAGGAATGGATTTGATGTAATGCTCGCAACACTAAAAGCAAATCCATAATACACAAACGCGATGCTCACAAAGAGTAGCCAAATGACCAAACTAGTTCTTCTCAACTCTGGACTGAGCAATACTGCAAAGTTTTTGACAGAGGCTACCATTCCATCTAAACATTGTTTTCTTTTAGCATTTTTGATTTTTGGATTGCTTTTTGTCTCAACGACGTCCACGGTCGTTTCCAGATTCAAAGATTCCATTTCTACGCAACTCGCTTCCACACTCCAATTTGAGACACTTTTCTGAGGGCAACACTCCCGCACAAATTTCAGCAAATCTGCGCGTTCTGGTATAGGAATCACTCTGTTGAATCGGGCAATATTTTCGAGTGCTTTGACAGCTTCCTCTTCCCGACCTTGGGATGCCAGCCATCTGGGGGATTCTGGGAATAGCCTGGAATTGAGTTTATTACCAAATAGAAAGGTAATCAAATTCAGGAAATTATACCCCAATTCTTTAGGAATCAATTTTTATTATTACCAATAGAAGGACAATAGACTGCAGGTAGTCACGGTAAATGCAAACTGGAGATAATACCAGGTTCTTATGAAATACGCGTATATTGGCATGACTGCATATCCAACTCCAAAAAACATTGTTGACATGCAGAAAAACCTTGCTCGGGATTTTGAATCACAGTGTTCCACAACTAGGTAATGAAATAAGCCAGTTAGTTATGATTTGCTTTAGGTAATTGACAGCTTTTGAAGTGTTCCAACTTACGCCAGACTTTAGCAGCCTGCATTGAACTCGCAGCTCCAAGGGCTACTAAAAGCCGACTTGTGATGAACATGAAATATGAAGAGGAAATGGAAGTAAGGAAGCCTCCAATGATTACCAGTACAATCGAAATTAATTGCGTCTTCCTTCGCCCCAGTACTCTGTTGAGTAACAAAATTGTTAGCGTTTAATATTCCGTCGACAATTTTATAGAAGAAAGTCGGATATTTTTATATTTCCCACTTGTCGCTTAAAGGTCCAGATACCAAATTCCCAACCATTGCACCAACCATATAGGAAGCCTGAACTGTAGCGACGAGATACCTCTTTCCGCACACTAAATCAAACTGAGAAGAAAAAATCCAAATAATTACAATGATACTCTGTTTTTCTTTTAAAAACTAGCAGTCTTGCTCAATGTTTGGCTCCAATATTTTTTACTTCAGTAGCAATGGTCGATTTGTAAATGGATTGGTCGAAGCTCCATATTTTACAGGATTTTAAACTGTGATTTGCATCCTCACTAGCTGTATTTTCACTGCTTGAATACGATTGCGTTATGAGCTGATTTCCATGTGCAAGTTCATAAGCTGTTTCAAAGTCTCCGTTAGACTTATCCAGTAAGTTGGGGAAGTCAAGATCGTAGTGTTGACACTGGTCATACTTCCATTCGGCACCACTTCATTTAGGGGCAGCAAAATGTGTGACAAGAAATCGAAATTAGTTGAAGTTGAAGGTTAATAATTGAAATAAATATAAAAATTTAGTTTGTTTTATAACAAATACAGACTCACGAGGAAATTTTCGGAATTGAAATATTTTTGATCTGTTCCAATGTCCATGACGATGAGTCCAGGTCTGTAATATGACACCAGTGATTTGGAACTGCACCAATAAATATGTACCCAAGGTGATTCCATGTCATCACTAGAAGCTTTGAAAAAATTATTGAAAATCTTTTGACAAGCCTGGAAAATTACATAATCATTATTTGGATGCTGTTACCTGGAATGACGCTAGGGACCAAGCCCACCATTGGAATCTGCCATCTCCTCCAACAATATGAAACACATTTTCAAAACCTTCATAATTATTAGTTGCCATTTAGTAAAAAATACGGGCATTAACTGATGGATGTAAAAATTACTGGATGTAAACGAGGGTGACAATATGTGGACTATTTTTATCTAAATGTAACCCACAAGGAATCACAGAATTTCTGTAAAATTATGTGCGTAAGTGGAATCATGTTTTATGATTTCACTACTGCACAACTTATCTTACATAAAAATTCAAAAAGCGTAAACGCAAATTAAATGATTTCAATTGGTCTTCAAAAGAATACTGATTCTGCTGGCTCATGATTTCATATGCTATAATACAATTTGGTAATGTTAGTTAGCAGGCAAATATGTGGACTGACCAGACGTTCAAACAAGCAATAATGCTTATATGAACATAGAGTATTATGATTCTTATATGATGTTATGACCAGTAAAAAGCACAGTTTTGATGTGGGTAATAACAAGTCTTTCGTAACCACGTGTTGACATGTACCCAGCTCCATGCAGATATGACATTGCTGATTACATAATCATATTCCGTTTTAATAACCATCATTTCAATTTGATAAAGTCATCAACACCAATGTTTTGTGATAATACGTTTATGCGATTCAAATTGTGTTATTAATCAAGTCTATATTGTCCACTTGTTATTACGTAATATTGCACTGTCCCATTCTTCCATTTATATGGGCAATATGTGAACCAAAAATAATATTCATCTGTATCATACAAAATTAACAGGAGGAAATAATTTGAGATGTTACCCAGGAAAATATTATGCAGTAAACTGGCTGGAGATGTATGCTATGCAATTTCCTTTCTCTTGGTTTCCATATTCCATTAAAGGTGCAATGCTCATTCACAAAGAAACAAAAATCTATTAAAATTTAATGATTTCTGTAAAAGTAAAATTTTGCCGCATCAGGTTTTAAGGTAAGTTTCAAAATACGTTTGCTTTCTGAAGCTCAATACTGCCACCATTTTGGGCAAATCTGGGGGAAAGTTTTTGACAAAACGGAACATTTTCAATTAAAAGGCTCTGCAGGGTTTAGATGCTAAATTTTATGTACATATGAAATTGTAGCAAAGACATGGTCTACATGATATGTATTCCAGAATAGAAAAACTGGATCAGTCTTACTTATTTGACAGAGTACATGTTCAACATCGTAACATCGTGTTACATCGTAATGTGGACAACAAGTAAGATTCATAAATATATTTCCCATACAAAGCATTTAAAAAATGATTTTAATAATTATAATCCAATTTTTTGTGACTTTAAATTCATGATCCATGACATGTTTACCTATATGCCACAGTTTTTGGTCCATTAGGCTAGCATACTTGTGTCCTTGTGATAAACCATTTCATCTTTACACTTGAACGAAATGACAAATGTGCTAAGCCAAAAACAGAAAATTTACAAGAGCAAGAATCTTGAAGCTTTTGCTTGTGGAGTGTCAACGAGCCACATTGTCCCATAATGATTAACTTGCTAGAAGCCTGCTTTCAAACTACCAAGAAAAAACCTCAGCTGCTTTGTGTGCAATATTACGCCTATTATGTGCAATACATTACATGCTACTTACAGCATTAAGTAAACAATTATAGCACACTACTTTTAAAAATAAATAAGTCATCATATGAGTAAATTACATTCAGTAAAATGATCAGTTGACAATAAGTATCTGTTTTAATACAGAAGCACACTTTTATCATGAGATTAAATATCCTACTTTTAAATATACTGTAACAACAGACATCTAAAAGTATAATGCCATCATAAGGCATTTGGTACACTACTTGAATATTATTTGGAAGCGTTTATGTCCTTAGAGAATTTTGGAGTGCTGTGAACCATTCAAGAATAAAAATGCCTGGCTACTTGGTAAGTTTTAACTTATTTCGTGCAATTGCATCTTGATCGTTGTAATTTAAGTCGGTTATTGCTATTACAAATAGGTTTGTAGTAATGACTATGGACAAATAATAGTATAAAATAACTTTCACCTATTCAAAATAGGTACTATCCAAAGCCCAGGCTCAGGTATGCCTACAATGGTTTATTTTAGGGCGAATCTAAACAAAACGTAATTACACTGTTTATAAGTATGATTTGCACTATAAAGAGATTTATACTGAAAACGGAATAACTTAACATATTAAATATGGAATTGTGTTTTCCACGTAGGTACTAGTGGACTGTTTTTGCTTCCATGCTCTTGATAATTGGCAAAAATTCTTTGAACCGCCTTCACACCCATCAAATTGAAACTTCTTTCACATTTTTATTCAAACTTCCTAGTAAGTGCAGCGTATACTTTCATTATATAATTTTTTATAGTTTTTACTTAATCTTTTACATTGTTTGCAGTTATAGTAACTCGTACACATGGAAATTTAATGCAACACAGCGTATTTGCAATTTCTCTACCAATCAGGACAACAAATCGCACAACTGTCATGGAGAAACTTACTTCCCCTTCCTTTTACATCAAAACTGGTTCCAGTATCTTCTCTCGTTCAACGACATATCTTCGGCTGCAGATAGAAAATCCGTGAAAAATATTAATATATATTTTTGAAAATTTGTTAGGATGATATTTCTAATACGAGATCAAAGCCGGATTATACTCGGCTCAATGTCATCTAATGTATTTCGCTGTGGCAAAATTTTGATCTGAGTTTCAAACCCTGTGATGTCGTGTTAGAAATATTATCCTCAAT
The DNA here is from genome assembly GCA_034700605.1 of Willowsia nigromaculata. Classification (NCBI taxonomy): domain Eukaryota; kingdom Metazoa; phylum Arthropoda; class Collembola; order Entomobryomorpha; family Entomobryidae; genus Willowsia; species Willowsia nigromaculata. The sequence goes on along the minus strand of JAQIXX010005180.1, from coordinate 643 downwards.
GTCTTTCGATCCTTCTATTTCTTTAAAAAAACTCCTTATTTTTTCACAAAATAGAATGATGGCTGGCCAAAAACCAGATATGTGGTCACTGGTGAGCAGAAAAATGGGCATGAAAATGTATAATGTTTGTGAGTAACTATGCAACTAAGCAACCATATGTACAATTACCTCGCCCATGGCTAGCTGTCCTTATACAGACTTCATTATAATGGTGGTGTTGTGTAAGGGTTTTGACTCACTAAAGGCGAACAGATTAATTTAGAAGAAGGCTCATGCGCAATTCAAATTATTGAAGTGCAAAACGTTGTAAAACAGCAGCTTTAATTTTAAAAAGTTGTTGCCATACGACCTAGAAAGCAAAGGTGGCTATTATTAAAGCTCTTTTAACCCTGGTAAAATACCAAATTTTAGGCAAAGTGGGGATTTTGTAAGAGTAAAATTTTTTCATAAAACATCTAAAGCATTACCACCTAATGCATTCTTAGAAATGTGAATTATGCTAACTGATTAACATAATTTGTGAGTGTGTATAGATGCCAGTAATTTAAAGAGCTGATGTATAGAGTACATACATACCGTAAAATCCCAAATAGACGCCCTGTCCTGAATACGCGCCCCTTCCCTATAGACGCCCCGGCGTCTA
>JAQIXX010005179.1:0-14496 GCA_034700605.1 Willowsia nigromaculata | reverse complement strand
CAATACCCAATCCCTGGTCACGAAAAAAACCCTGGGAGCACCGCTCCCGTGCTCCGTAAGAATTTCCATGTCCGCATGAATGTACTAAAATTTAAAACTATAAATGATGTTAGATGTAACGAAGAGTAACAGCCACTTGTAAGTCTTCGGCTTACAAAACCATTTTCCCCAAATATACGAAAAAGATTTGCAAAATTTCCAGTTATGCTGAATTTTAGCGGAGGACGATACCCAATAAGATCCTATGTAATGATAATTCTTGAGTAGTCTGATGACAAAACATGCTCTAAAATTTAACAAAACGATTTTTAAAATGTTAGGAACAAATTTACAAGGTTTAAGGTTACAATATTTTATTTCCTTGCGTCAAACTTTAACAGTGGTTAAAAAATCCACAACGCAATATCATTTACATTGTGTACAAATATTTCTTAGAGATTCTACAACTTTGCATGATCATCAAACCGACTCATGGGTATAGCCTGATATATCTTAAATAATTAACAATAAAGCAGTCTATAAATGAACATCTTTAACAATATTGAGTGCTCTTTATTACATTTCCGTAAACTAGCTACTAAACAATCATATTCTGAAAGCATAACATGTATTTTTAAAATAAATTTTTATGCTCAGAAATCTGTCAAAATCTGTCATCAGGCCATCAAGAAAACCCAAATCTTTAATCGCTAATTATGCAAATAAATTTTTAATAACATGCATGACTGTGTGTTGTTACATTTACCAGAATCATTTAAAACATTTTTCATCAACCAATAAATTTTGCTGTAAAACTAAGTTATTTGAGTTTTTTCTGGCCTTAGAGTTATATTAGTTTTTAAAATATTGTTGGAAGTTAGACGTGGTATGTAAGAACACCCAAATACCTCTTATTGTGGCTACTTTTTCATTTTTGGCCAGGTTACCGTTTACAATAAAACAGTTTAAAAGCTTAATTAAGTTGAAATCAGTTTGTATTAACATTAAACATTGTATAAATTGCCATTGCATTTTCTCGCTACAATTCTTTAAAATATGGGCAAACCCATTCAATCAGAAAAATGTATTCCGTACTTGTGAACCTTGCCCATGCTGACTATCCTGTCTTCTGTCTTCTGGTTCATGACGACGAGTATCTGGTATTGAATGGGAACATGAGGGAGTATATATTGGATTCTCCCGTGAAATACCGCTGCAAAAACCACCGCTACGCTGAAGTACAAAACCACCTGCCAATCTACCACAATCATCTAACGGTATGGAGCTATTACCTTCTACTTTTGAAACTTTCACCACTTTGGTCTCATTTTCATTAGGTTTTGAATGTTTGGAACGGACACACCTGTCTTTCCAAAGTCCAAAAATCAAGGCTACCAATATAACAACTCCGAAGACTCCCAAAACTCCAATGATGGAAAAGAATCCAAGCTGGATATTATCATTGATATCATTCTGCCATGGTGCAACAACACTATTCTTCTTTGGAATGCAAAAGTGTTTTTCATTGCACATGGAGCTTGTTTCTCCACAATGCGAGATTTCTAACTGACGAACGACACCCTCTTTGAATTGACTGCGTTTTATGAGATCACATTGTCCTATCGCAAACATTTCATAAATGCGTTTGGTCAATTCTCGCTTTGCACACCCAAGAATGGTTGCATAAATGTAGTGCTCTTTGGCATTGTCATATTGATAAGAACTTGTGATTTTGATTCGCATTCTTCCAGAAGTACATTTGGCTTCATTCGGTCTTACTTCTGGACACTCATCATCATCAACCCTCAGTAGCATCCAGTCGTTTGGCTCATTCAACGGAGGGCAGGGAACCAAGTCATCTTCAAAGTTGTAGAGACTTTTTAATTCTGACTGAACAAATTTCCTGGTGCTTTGGCATTCTTTCTCTTCATCGGGACAACTTAGGCTCAGACACCTGTAGCAGAAAAGACCGTTGACACCTGCAAATTTACGAGCATTGTTTATTAGATAAATAATGACTACAGATAAAGGCTTCATCTTTCTGAAAAAAATATTTGACACGTGAACTAATCATATAGATTGAAACCGGTTTATGCTTTGCATGTTTGTCATACTTTGTCCTATTTTGGATATTTTTGTATTACGTCCTAGGACATGCACATTTGAAAGATTTCTTCCAATTTTAGCGTTTTTACTCACATTTTAGGATAATTAATCATGTTTTAGATATATTTGACATAAAAATGTTACATCTTCTAACAGAAAAGTGATGAGTAACCTCTATTTCTTTGAAATAACTAGACCAGTTTATTAAGCGTTGGTAAACCTTTATGTACTAAGATATAAATAGGATTTACGGGTGTAAACAATATTATTCCACCGTATGTGCATATTTCCTTTAGAATGTGCTAAAAACTTTTCAAATTTTGCCCTACTTAATGCCATATTTTGCCAAATTTTCATTTCTCTTTACATGGATAAATATTTACTCGATTTCGTTGCATATTTCCTTCTTATTGGATAATGGTTGTTGTAATATAACATCCAGTTGTATATTTGTAGCGAAACTTACTCATGAAAAGCTGAGCCGTGCAAACCAACGTCAAAAGTACATCCAGCCAACTTGAGGACTTCATTTTGATACAACTTTGATGTTGCTTTACTACTAAAATCACGCATTCAATCACAACAGGGTAATGGTAAAAATAGAAGTATGTCTACAAAGACTTCAAGTTCTAGGTGGTGCTTGTTATGGATTGCACGACAATCACAAATTAATTTGGACATAGAAAAAAGAATCCCGTGCTGAATGAAACAACAAACACTACTGTCACAACCACAATTGTGAAACTAGATTTCTTCAGGTCCATATTCAAGAACCACAGAAAGTGTGTGACGAGATTTCACAGTACATTGACAACATTCACTTAATTAGATTATGTAGTTTGTGAAAATATCAGTTTTAAAATTTTAATAAAACAACGAGTATTATAAAATCGTTCAAAAATATTTTTGAGATACATTTAAAATTGTTACAGTATTGTCGCTTACAATTTCGTGAGCTTATTCAGGCAGTTGCTTTTCTCACTTTGAGATTTCAAATTAACAACTGTTGATGAATATGCATGCATCAAAAATTTCACATTTCGTGCCTTTTATTTGTTTCACAATCGTTCAGTGTCCAGATTGTTCAACCAAACTAATGCTAGCTTTAAAATAAAATATTCTCTCCTCTTTTATAAATACGGATCCAATATAAACAAGTAGTGTTAAAACTACGAAATGATTTGCTTAATGAATGATAATCACTTATTTGCTGCCATACGATCAAAATTAAGAACAATGAAAATAATCACCTACACATACAAGTACGTTGAATGTATGACTTATTTATTCATTTTCGTATTTACTTATCGTTGTCGGCAAAGACTCTTATCATCACTGTCTCAATGTCAAGAATGCACGAAAACTTCAACCAAGCAAGTTGGTTATAATTCTTTGAAATGCATCCGAAAAACATGAAAGACACTTCTTATTTGTTCATTTCAGATCACATTGAACCTTATTAAATTCTGCGTTATAATATGAAACATGTCCCTACCTCAACTCTTCTTATGTTTGCTCCTTGAAGAGATACATATTATGTCATACCAGCAGATTAGAGAAACTGAGCTAAAGTCAAAGTCAAGCATGACTTGTATTGTCTTTCTGGTATCTTTGCGGGTTGTGGATATCATAATGCATATGGACAGTTTTGAGAGACGTGATGATAAATTGAACTTTAAAAACTTTTTAGCCTGTGTGTGACGTAATGTTTGATTTTGACTGTAACATAGGCCAGTATATTATTCTTAAGTTTCCCAAGTTGATCGCTTCATTTGTCATTTTAATAATCAGTATGAAGAGCTTAAGAAACAAGATTATCAAAGCCATTTTTGTCATGAACAGTATAGCTTAGAATTTAAGCATTTCTCAAATTATAACTACGTAGCAGTTAAAGCTTTTCAGATCGCTTTGTAAACAGGTGACGGATTATTCTGGAAAATATTGCATGCTAATACTTGGTCAATGAATCGCAATTTTACATGCGTATTCCAAAACGAGAAATCGACATCGTGCATGGCAGGTGCACTTGTTACTCAAATTAAAATGTACTTAGCTCATAATCTGAAGCAGATGCCTGCGCTGAGATTGAGATTTTGGTTGGTGATCGATTCATAATGGTGGAAGATCATGTCTTTTATATTGTATGAGTTTTAGAAATAAAATAAACTTAGATCAGTTTAGATATTTTTAGATATCAGTATTTACTGGTATTTTAAAAATTAAATATGAAGATTATTCCCTGAATACTATACTATTTGTTGTTTTTTGTTTTGTTTTTGTCTTTAGGATTTTTAATATGCTTCGTTTTTTCTTACGGTGGTAGCTGATATCACTTTTTGTCAGACCATAAAAAATCAATACTTAGAGAAAACAAGTTACGTCAAACGCCTAAAACACACGTGCAAATTCAATATTCCTGCCCATCAACCACGTTAGTCATCTTACCAAATACCCTATCATGCTAATGGATAACGCGTCTGAACGGTTGCTTATTTTTTAAATTTTAAATTCGTTTTTGATGCCATATGAACACGGGAATGTTATTGTTTTGAAATTTTATTAAAACACATATGACCACACGATATGATGCATATATGTTTAAGATTCGATAATAAATTTACATTGTTACATGCATATGTTACGAAGTAGTACATTAAATTAAATGTAATGCGCAGTATAAAAGCTTTAGTATTGTTCATTTTTGTATGGATATACTTGAATTCAAAAATAAAGTGTCAATGCACTAGCCACAGTTTTGCTTCCACACACATTAATGTATTTTTATATTTCTAATAAAAAAATTATGACTATTATTCATACATGCGATAAATATCTAATATCTCTGATTTTTAATGGAATTTATTTTTCAATGCATACTGTACTAGTTTCACTGTACTTATCCAATGTTTAAAAAATAAAGAATTCTTATGACGATTTTCAAGATTCTTAAATGTAGTTCCATTACAAAAAGAATTAGTGACAAAAAGCAACCAAATACTATAATCATAAACACTACTTGAACGTTACCGTCCATTGTTGGTGGTGTAACATGAGGCAATAACTTTTCATTCAATTGAATAGATTTTTTATGCTTGGTGTCAACACGCATTGATACTTCTTTTTGATTTGGCACATTAGACCTGACATACTGACTCCACCACACAAACAAGCCCGAAGATTCCATTCCTCTAATTCTGCGCACAACAAAGGGCGGCACCACTCCCTGCAACCTAAACGCTAGTTCTCGTTCGAAAATGACTTCTTTACTGATATGAATTTTAGAATCAGAATATCGACGAAGAAACAAAGAATTCAATCGCGCTTCTGAATCTGGTATAATTAAAGCGGTTTTGTTACACTTGCTGATCAACTCATTCAGATAATATTGCTGCTTATTCATAAACAAAGTAGTAAAATTATCATTCAATTCATGTATTCCGAATATATTAATACTTTTAGGGAGATCACTTAAAATCAACAGTCTGACATCCTCGAGGGCTAAAAGTACAGAGTTTAAGTGCAGACTTGACAGATTTCTTATCTTCCACAAAGACTTTCTCGTTTTTCTAGGCTGATAGAATACCCATCCTCTTAACATTGACCAAATCTCTGAAACCGAAAATCTCCAAAATTGTATGATTACATTCCTTTCGTATTCACAGTTGCCTGAGTCTAGCTCATGATTAGTGTCAAGACAAACTTCCCGTGTTGAATTTTCTTTTAGAAGGTCTGACGTCATTCTAATAGGAGAAGCCACAGCTCTTGAAAATATGTCAAACCCATTGTCAACCAACTGCTCAAAATTATCGTAAGGAATCGGCTGCCTTGGTGCAATCATATTGTAAACATTACTATTTTTATAAGCATTGCACAAAACAATAGCCACAAGAAGAAATGGACCTACAGTGAAGCGTAATTTATCAGATTTTAAAAGTTGTTGAGGAAATGGATCTCCTTGTTCGAAAATCACCATCAAAACAGACAAAATATTCTTGCTTATCGCCTCAACCATTCTTGCAAAATCACCGTTTTTAGTCGAAAAGAATGAAACTACAACTTTAGTTTCTAATTCGTTTGCATCAAATATTCGAATGGAAAAGATAACGAGGAAAGTAATGATTACCAAGGAGGTCCAAATATATATGTCAAATATTTTTACAAGTTCTCTGAAAGCTAATGGATGAAATGGCGGCTTAGCACAGGTAATAAATCGCATTGAGTTAAGGGTATCTGATACTGATAAAAAGTGTGAGTGTATGGATCCAATTTTATGGGTGATGACACGCAATCTGATGCGATACCAAATTGAAAGTAAATCGGATGCAGAGCGTTCCGAAATCTTAGAGGAGTCACAAGTGATGAACTTATTATGGTTTTGCTGGTACACTGTGAAGTTTTTCATAATGTTTTTCCAAAAATGCACATAGCCATAAACCAGACGATTTTGTGTGAGAGGTATATAGTCGTTTAATATTAAAGTTGTGTCAAGGTAATTGTGACACGTGCGAAATTCCTTTTTGAAATGAATAACTGCCTGTTGCTTAGACGTTCCGATCCATGCATCAACTTGCCATAGACTTGGTTGCGAATTTGTGGAAAATGCTAGCTCAATCATTGACCTAAAATTTGGCTCAATCCACTCTGCAAATGTTATTGGCGTAAGTTTCACATATTCCTCGGGACAAGTATGACAAAACGTAACTACTTCAGATTTGGTTATCCGTCCATGTTTTACTGTCAGAACTAAACTTATTTCGTTTGAGACACCCTTTGTCAAAATATTACGAGGAGATAGAAATAGAGAGTTTTCAAAAGGTCGGCCACGCAATATTTCTTGCTTCTCTTTTTCCATCAGTAAAATATATATTTTTGGAATTGAGGATGGAAACGGTTGAGAGAGATCACGATCCCTCGTAAATTGTTTCATGGTAAATTCAAAATGCCATATTGGTCTAAATTTATGGTTCACCATTTGTAGATATTGATGCCACAAGAAATCCTTCAGATGGTACCATGAAGGTAGTACACCTACAGTGACCTCACAATTCCAAGGCTTTGTATGAGATGAGTACTGGTGAATGTTGAAGTTTAGACACACTCCATTCTTGTAACGATTCGAAGGGAGATTTGTTTCAAAAAACTTGTCTAAGGGACATGACAGACGACTGCCACCTTTAGAGCTGGATGACGCTAAAACTGCAATAGGCTTTTCTGTGCTGTTCTTATAATAGTGCTCAGGAAATTCAATTAATGCAGATTTAATGTTCATCTGGATCACTGGCACTTTCATGACTGGAAACACGTCAATTTGTTGGAATTTGGCCAAGTAAATTAGGCAATGTTCAAATTGTGAAAGATATGAATTTAAATTTATTATTTTGTGATAGTCCATTGGTATATCCCTAAACCTAAGATCGTATTCGGGTGATTTACCAGAATGACTTAGGCTAGTGAGAATGATCTCTTGCATGGAACCTAGAGTAATACTGTAATTCTCAGGACTCCCGAATGATGGGCTAACCTGAGAATAGATAAAGAAAATAACAAATATCGCTTTATTAATCATATCAGATGAGGTATATTTACCTTTTTTATTTACAGAAGCACGATTTAAGTGCGCTAACTAGATTTTGTTACTGTTGTGAACAAAGTTTTTGTCATGCTTCAAATTTTTTGCAGTTTTTTCTGCTGAATTTTAAATGCAGAGAATTAATTTTGGTAATGTTGTACTTTGGGTTTCATATAAAACAGTCGTGTTTATTGAGTACTAGATACTTGTGGACAATTTTGCAGGTTATTTTCCATAGTCATTTATATGCTCTAGTCATAAAACTATAAGCATGCATTCTCCCAAATATAAAAGCGAGTTCTAGCATTTCAGGTATAAAACAGGTCATTTAATTGCCGTATGAGAAATTGAGAGAGAGTTGATTTAACATTTTAATATGACAGAGACTAAAAAATATGTAAGAATGTTCGGTTTCTTAAAAATTTAAGCCATTTAGCTAAGTTTCTCTAGACTCAAACTTACTTTCACTTCCGCACACGGAACGAACTTGTCCACGTTACTGAAATTTGATTAGTAACGTGAGTACGGAATAGGTCTCAGGCAAATGGAATGTAAGCGAGTAAATCAAAATATAAAGTGTCATTGGATAATACTAGCATATATAATACACTGTAAGAAAAATGAAATTTGGAATAAAGGTTTTTTGAGCACAATTCTTTTTCATTGCCAAGATTTCAGAAGTTGAATGTGGTCCATGTTTTATATTTTGGAATTCATTGCAGATGTGTATTATATATGATGTAAATATTCATATGCTTTTGATGGTTGTTCAGTGATTTTAATGTATTTTTTATTATATAACAATTTCAAATCATTCCAAACTACAGGGTGGGCATGTTGACAACGCAATCCAAAACATAACTAATACTTTTACATTTACACGATGGATTCAGCATCTGTCTTTAAGAGTAAAAAACGTGTGTTATTTTCTAACATTGTATTAGTTTTCTGTCATCATATAAGTACTTAAAAGAAAAGTTTTACCAAAAAATTACTAGTTTCCATTTAGGTGATACATGGTGTTCAACGACAGTTAACCTTTTATAGCACCATAATTTGCTTCTGGCTCCTTCTTTCTTTCGCTGTTTACCCCCTGAAATACGTTAATATGAAGATAAATGGTATATTTGCACTTTATACTTTTCAGTTTTTTCTCCGTTTTTTTCTCAAGTTTTTACCTGCAACAACACCATTACTACTATTATAAAAGCAGTAAGTTGTTTCATAAGTTGAAGTTTCATCCTTTGTTATCCGGTTTGTACTGGTTTGAAATTTCTTGGCCAACGAACTAGAATTGTACGATTCTGCTTTAAAACATTAACTAATACAGAACAAATCGACAATTCTTACTGAAACCATACATATGCTGTAACGCAACAATCTGCGATATTCAATACATGCGTCATAAAATGAAAGGATGTAGATATACTACTTTAAACAATAGGTAATTTAAGTTTTTAATTGCATGATGTGAAATTAAGTCTAAGGAAACTGTTTATTGCATTGACGCATTGATAACTTGTTTTCTGATAACGTTTTGTGCATTGTATAAAGCTTATATTTTTGGTGACTCACATTAAATGTTTTCTCATAAAAACGATTGCCAAAATTTGTACGCCTGATCACAAACAATGGTATCGATTCAACCTGCACCCAAAATAGTAATTAGAAGATCAGTCAGAGCCAGTCGACCAAAATAGGTCGGAAAATCGACCAAAATTGGTCATTTCTTCAACCAAGTTTGGTCACTTCCGACCAAAATTGGTCGAGTGATAAAAAAAACGTTGCGACCAATTTTGGTCGATTTATCACGAATTTAGGTCTAATAATTTTTCTAATTGAAATTACTAAAAAACTACCAGCGGACGGTAAAATTAAAATTCACCAATTGAAAGAGCGTCTAATGTTGCATATGAGCACGAATTTTCAAGATAACCTGTCGTCAGAATTTTAAATTATTATCAAAACAAAGCAAACAGTTTGGAGTCTGAAATGGCATTTATGCTGAGTAAAGCGCTACATATACCAATCACGTAGCTTAAATCGACGAAAAATTAACAACGCGTTGGAATTCAAAAAGTTCAACAAAAAGCTAAGAGTGTATAATAAGTCATGTGTTTGGGGTCATTTTAAAAATATAAATATCTACTTAATTTCTGACATGGAAATTCTTACAATCGGCTCGGGAGCACGAAGTTTGCCATCCCTGGTTAACCTAAAAAATCGGTCAACCTGAAAATTCCCTAGTGAAACCTTTCCCTGATCCAAAACAAAATCCCTGATGACCCCAAAGAAATCCCTGGTGAGACCAAAAATTCCCTGAAATTCGCTAAATTTTCCGCTAAAATTCCTGATTTTCCACCAAAAATCCCTGATGAGCAAGAAAACGGCTCCGCCGAAAATACCCTGTTTTTTCGGGAGCATTACTCCCCAACTTGGTGACAGATCCCTGGTGAGCAAAAAAATGGGCATCAGATCCCAATTCCTGATACTAAGAATTAAATCCCTGGGAGCCTGGGAGCACCGCTCCCGTACTCCTTAAGAATTTTCAAGTCCGATTAAATTCAAGTCAGTTGACGTAGAAATAGTTTTATTATTAAAACGAAAAGTAAATGGCAAACATGCTTCATAACCATCAACCCTACAACAGCTAAGCGCGTCTTCATATAACTTGATTATAAATTCATTTTATGGACTTAAATTATTGGACCGTAGCTTCAAAAATATCCGACAAACGGACTGACAAACAAATCGTCTTATAACTAACAACTTTAGTTTGTAGAGTTTGGTTCTAAACCTGCTCTCAATCAAAAAGGCATATGTGCTTGAAAATGCACATCAAAGGCATTAGTCGGAACTTGAAACGCAACTTTTCATATTCTAAATAGCTTTAGGAATTCACAATCCGCTTCCTGTAACTCTCCTGTATGGATCCGAATATGGGTTTCCATCTTTCCTTCTGACATCAGCTGAAAGCAAAACAAGCACTCGGATTGTCATAATCAATTTTCCAAAAAATACTAATAAATAGTATGATAACATAGGATTTATGCACACAAAAAATATTATGTTTGTACATGAATTGATTTAAATAACCTACCAAAATTTTTCCGTATATGTTAACGCAGATGAGTTTTGTTTGGAAGAACTTCAGAAGAGAGACCAGACCAGAACCAGAACTTCAGAGAAAGTATTTTGCCAGAAGTCTAAAAAAATTCCAATCCCTGGGATTGTGTGTGTGTCTAGCATGTGTGCTGACATTTTAGGGTGTTTTCTTCCAATTTTGTTTATTTTTGATCTGATCAGTTTGACAAAATATATGCAGAAAAGTGAGCAACAACTCTAATGTTTTGAAGAAAACGAAACGTAATTACGTTAATGGAAACCTTCTTGAATTGGGTCACAAATGCGATTGATATGCAATAACAGGGGCCACACGGATGTACATGTTTGATTTGGCCTTTAACTTTCCTCTTGAATTTCCTAATCTCATGAAACTTTTCGAAAATATTTCCTATTTCATATTCTGTTTTGCCAATTTTTTTACCTTATTTCCTCATTTCCCTGCCTACAATTCCGCTTTCTTTCCGATTAACACTGTCCAAGAAAATTATTCGTGCACAACCTGTAGAAAACTAATTGCAGTTGTACAAAGAGGAAAGCATTAAATTATCGGTGATAATGAAAAACAATGTGCTGAGCAGAGTTAAATATAAATGTTAATTTACAATATACACTCGCATGATGGTATTTATTCAATTTGTGACAAAAATCACAATAACTTATGTATGAAAATATTAATATAAATGTAATATTTACATTAAGCGCCTCTCCCCAATAAACGCACCAGCGTCTACGGACTAAAAAATCGTCTACGTAAATAGACGCCCCAACGTATGTATGAGATTTTACGGTAACTTGGCTTTGTACGTCAAGGGTATTAAATGAAATAAGTTGAACTTTTGCTGTGGAAAGGAGAGCGAACAACAAGAATTTTGTATTGGGTACTAATTTGATTCTTAACTATTTTATTTAACAAGTATTTTTAAACAAAATCCTTATCCAGTCAATGACGATTAGAATCATGTTAAAAATGTATTAATTTCAAACTTTATCAGCACGCCAAATCAACAATTGAAAAAACTCTGTTCCTGTAAGTAAAACTGTATTTTACATAAATCTTGACATAAATAGATAGAAAAACTAAATAAATAAAACTGTGTTTGTTCAAGAAAAGTGAAACAACTTCTCTAAATGCTTTGAATTTATACACTTTTTAAAGGATATATGGTCTTGTTTCAAAAGAATTGAATTTTTCGGCAATGTACAATGCATATCCTACGTCTCTCGTGTATGGCTCAGGATATGTGTTTCCATCAATTCTTCTGGCATCAGTTGACAGCAAAACAAGCACTCGGATTGCCCTAAACAAATCATCACATATTCAATATAAATATTTTGACAACAAGCAACATAAAGTGCACACAAAATATGATGACTCTAATAATTTATATGACTTACCAAAATGCGTCTGCATATGTTTACACAAAGCACGTTTATCTCTGTATCGGTTGTTGCAAATCGAACATTTTTCTGGTTTTTCACCCAAGTGCGAGCGAATGTGTTGGTCCCGGCTCTTTGTGCATGAAAACTTCTTTCTGCACAAGTTGCACTGGAAAGGTTGTTCCCCAGTGTGACGTCTCTGATGTTGGCGTAAATGGTTCTTGCCCTGAAAGCGATGGCCGCACACGTCACATTTATATCGTTCAGAATGCATCAGCTTATGCGAATTGAGAACACGTTTTGTCTTAAATTGTTTCCTGCAGATGTCGCATTGATACAGTTTTTCGTTTGAATGTGTTTCTTCGTGGCTGTTCAAGTTGCTAATTTGTGTGAATGATAACTGACAGTTTTTACAGGAATAAGGTTTTTCGCCAGTATGCACCCTCAAGTGACATTTCAAATTACTTTTATGGGAAAATCCTTTTTCACAAATGCTACACTTGAAAAGCTTTGTCTGGGTATGAACAAATTGATGTGCTTTGAGGGTGTCTCGTCGGCCGAATGATTTCTGGCAAATTTGGCAAACGTGGGGCTTTTCCCCAGTGTGGGCTCGTTTGTGAACAGTTAATTTATTTTTATTTTTGTAACTCTTTTGACACATTTCGCATTTGTAAGGTCTCTCGCCCGTATGCACTCGTGTGTGGGCGTTTAAATTGAATTGATCTGAAAACATTTTGTCGCAAATATTGCACTTGTGACGTTTATGTGGCATTGTGGCGGAATATTCTTGAACGGAATATCAGTCGTTTTGATTTTGGCTAGCAAACTCAGGATTTAAAATCCAAATGCCAGCTGAAAAATTTGACCAGAAGTTTATAATGCACAGATAATCACTTAAGCTTTGCCCATATGGGTGGTAAATTCTAAAACAAGCAAGTTTTGGTGAAGTCTTTCCAAAACCCAAGAAATACATGCATTTGTCGCAGATTTTTAATAAATTGTCAAGGGAAATGCTAGACGCCACACAATTCGGCGGCAGTTAAGCACAAACTATTTGTTACTTTGCTACAAACTTTGCGCTTTGTTTTACGACTACCCGTAAGACTGACCAGTTTTCTTGAAAGAATAAGTTCTTAAAGTCACGTTCACCCATATTTTTACTTTAAGCAAAGTGCCTGCAAGAACTCAACTTTAACCATGCAACTCATTCACGTTGCATGCACATGTTTATCGACGGAAAAATTCCTTATTCATAATATGTTTATGTCTTAAATTGGTACCTAAAACCTATAAATTTTTCAGACAGGCTTCCCTTCACACGCATCATATCACGGAGGCTAAGCCACTAAAATACTTGGAACGCCGAATATAAGTCTCTCGTGAAATGTTACTTATCACCACGTGTTAGATATTATGCGTCATCAGTTGCACAAACATGACTTTTTATAGCATTTTCATGCAGCCTTCTGTGGATTTTGTTCCCTGAACCTTGTATCGTACAAAAGATTAATTTTAATTTGTAGCATGACAAGCATTGAAATTTTCCACATAATCCTGTACTTACCTTGGATGTAAGTTGCACACAGAATGCAGAGCTTTCTTAAGTGGATTAGAATACAAGATTTAAAATAGAGTAAGCCAAATTTTCTTAAGATGATGCATATATGAATGCGATGCATGTTAAATCTGGAATTGTTGAAACAATTATATTTCGTAGATCAAGTTGGGATGGCGATATTTTGTTTACTGATGTTGGCGATGATTTGGATTGTGATCGATAAGGACTGTTTCGTTTTCCAGCTGGCAGAGAACTCAATTTCTGGAAACTTACTTTTTGTACGCCATATGCTTTATAAGGCGCCTTACCAAAAACGATAACATTCGTTAGGCGTAATAGAATATCAATACTAAGAAAAGTTCAAAACAAGTATGGTGGCCCTTGAAAGGTAACTCCGGGAGAACAGTGAGCTATCCGAAATAGGGTTTGCTGCGAGAAAAAGTGTCACAATTCCTTCTTGCACCTCAATGATGCCTATCATTGTGCGAGGTATAAATATCGCAGTAAATTCCCTTCCAGATAGTTTGTTTTCATCCAAAATTAAGTTAAGTCCAGTTTGTTATAATTAACTAGATTTTGTACATCAGCGATTATAAATGAAATGTTTTGATCATTTGATGTGGAAAGGAGCTAAAGCATCAGGAATTTTGCGTTAAGCGCTAATTAGATTTTTAACTTGTTTACTTGACATATATTACTTAAATAAATTTCTTATATAAGCAAGGGTATTACTAAAACAAACCCCCTGCCCAAACCCACACCCTGTGTATTTTCCACCCCC
>JAQIXX010005178.1:0-14496 GCA_034700605.1 Willowsia nigromaculata | reverse complement strand
TGAGCAGTACCTACTCATTCTTATGTCGTCCCAGCAGATTTCCATAAAACACTGCATCCAACAATCAGTTTTTTGCTTCCTTATTTTTCTTTGTCACGGTCATGACTAAGGGATGAACCACATGCATGCGTGATTATCGTCACCTTTAACTGAATGCATCACAAAATCTCTGTTGCCTTATGGTTCATCATATTTCAACAGCATAGTGTATTAGTATTTTTGGCAAGTGTGATGGTTGATGAATATCAGTAAAATGGCTTTATTAAGGCTTATGTATTCATAAATCATACAGGTGTAATCGTGTAATGATTCTCACCAAAATACAATGTATATTAATTATGATGACCAACCACTAACACGATTATGCATCATTTGATACAAATTTTTGAATGATGAGTACTGATTAAGTATGCAAGATAAGATTTATATTTTGTTCATTTTCGATACAAAAATAGCTTTATTTTTTTGGACAATAAACAAAGCGCACATTTAGCAAGCATTCAATAATGAACACAATGCACACACATTACAAAACATAGTTCAACTTGAGTTAAGAATGAAAAAGCTGAATAGTTACTATACACTCAGAATTAAACAAGTGGGACCGCAACGATTTACTATAAATCAGGAAAGAATGGATAGTCACGTAACCTTGCGTTGTTTTTCTTACTAATTATTATAGCAGTTCAAGTGAAAAATTACATTTTGTTAATCAGAACATTTAAAAACGCATACTTAATTCCATTTTAAAGCCCTATAATAGAAAAACGTATTTAAAAATATCAATATCTGAAAACTGTAACCTGAACTAATAAGTCCTTACATATAGGTTAGTAGGAGTAAGAGCAGGAAACTTATAGGTAAAAATGAGCAAGCAATTTCGTATAAATAATATGTATATTATGCAAAGAGAATCTGCTCATTCCTTTACTTAAATCATCAATTTCCATAAATTGTAAATGCATCGTGGGTATGTATACAGCAGGTAAATTAGAAACTTAAAACCAATCAGATTTAATCAGCAGTAGTATACTTTATTACTGCCTCAGCAATAATCTTTCTTTGAACCAAGATAGTATTAGCGAGCAGCATAGTAGCCTCCTTCATATCCATTCTTAGTCAAAACAACCTGCCAAAGCTGGAATTTCCTTGATTTAAAGGCTCCAGCCGAAAACTGGAGGTAGTATTTCCACAT
The DNA here is from genome assembly GCA_034700605.1 of Willowsia nigromaculata. NCBI lineage: Eukaryota > Metazoa > Arthropoda > Collembola > Entomobryomorpha > Entomobryidae > Willowsia > Willowsia nigromaculata. The sequence continues at coordinate 13,301 of JAQIXX010005178.1, read as the reverse complement.
ACGGAAAAACCTTTCACCATACTTATCTTGGAGCTTTGGCCAGCTTTTTATGAAGTTGTTGTACCATGCAACCAATGTCTTACTGTAATCGTTGCCAAAATTTTGCCAGTCTTCAATTATGAATTTTTTCTCAATGTGGTCGGTGATGTGCTTGTAATAAGGTAAGATTCCATTTGGGAAGATGTATGTGTGGAACCATGGCTCTGTGAGAGGCACGTCATCGTGTGCCACTCCAATAGTGTGCAGAAGAAAGATGCCATCATCCTTCAGGCAGCGATGGGCAGTATCGAAAAAGTCCTTGTAGTTGTTGTGCCCAACGTGTTCAAACATACCGACTGACACTATGCGGTCAAATTGCTCGTTGAGATCACGATAATCGACTAGACGAATCTCAACAGGAAGACCTGCAGTCAACCAGCATCATAATTATCATCACTGAATCTAATATACTGTTATCATATGTATTATCCGCTTTCATATGAAATTTCCGGAGTGCTTACCGGCACAAACGTCCTGAGCGTGGCGAGCTCCTTCCTTGGATATAGTTATTCCTACAACGTTGACGCCATAATTCTTGGCAAGATGCTTTGCCAATCCACCCCACCTGCATACACAATTGACATGTGGAAATGATGTAACATTTTTATTCGATAACATTATTTATAAGAACTTGGCATTGCCAACTTGGAATTATGCATACCCGCATCCAATGTCAAGAACCTTCATTCCAGGTTTGAGCATCATCTTTTTGGCAATTAAACCCATTTTGTCTATTTGAGCTTGGTTGAGATCCGTGGCAGTACGCCAATACCCGCAGCTGTATTGCATGTTGGTATCCAGGAAGGACTCAAAGAGATCATTGCCTATGTTAAAACATAATGCCATAAAATTCCTATCATTACACGCTACTTTAAAATACGAACAAACACTAAACATCAATCTTGAATCTTCTTCCGTTTTCATTGCATAACAATGTTCAAAAAATATCCTCATGAGGTCTTTTTATGTATTCTTATAAGTAGTTATATCATCGTGACGCCAATTTTGCATAGCTCAGGAGGAACGGAAGCACAGTACATTGAATTAAGAAGGGCACCAAAGAATTCTAAAATAATTTTACTTAATTACCAGTATCATAGTGCTTTTGGCCTACTTCCCATGCTTTCGCTTTGGTTTGGAGATTGAAAAAGTAGAGCTCTATAAAGTTGAGAAACCTGTTCCATCTATTCATGTAAAATCTGTAAACGTTGTATTTCATCGTCCTTGCGGTCAGCTCACAGATATCGTCCTATAAATATTAATTTAAATATTTAGAAAGATTTTGTTTAAGAAATTTAAATTTTTGTTTATTCTAAAGAAAATATTTGGGGGATGATCTTCAAAAATTTATTTTTAAAATTATCTATTTTGCTCAATTAAATTTTAAACTATAATTCAACATACACAATCCCACATTCCATCCATGTAGCTCTCACCCAGCCCCAGGGGTGCGTTGTTTGCAACTCGAGCAAAAAAGTCTCGGTTATGAACACGTATATCCCATGGCTTATCTCCGTTAATTGTCACACCACCCTTTCGGTATACTTTCTTGATAACCGCCTGCACTCGGTTCAGCATCAATCTAATGAAAATTCCTTCAAGCGCCTTGTACATACGAACAAAGCTCACAGCTACTTGATGTGCCACACCACTCATTGCTCCCATTTTGACAGATTTTTTCCGATACCTTTTCAATAAAAACTAATCACTGCACCATTAGACCCTATTATACAGATCGTCTATAGATGCAAATGTCCCACTTTCTACTCTGACCAAAACGGTCTGAAGAAGTCGACTTTTAGGCAATCACTTTGGAGATGCTACCAATGAATCCCAAAAATATCTAACGGTAGTGACACAGATAAATTATGTCTCAAACACTGCAAATTCCTCTTGCATTTCCTCACCTCCTGCTGGCTCCTCACTTCAACTATTCGATGTTGACGTGAGAGGCGACAATCTTAAAATACGCTTTCTAATCGCCTGAAGGGCTTACTTTAATACTCCTTTAGTTCTACGCTCTGCCTGGCTACAATAATGATAAATGAATGAAATCATATATTGCAGAATGCTCATTTAGATAGTCGCCAGCTAATACCAATGCTGGTTATGATCCATCAATGTCAAACGAATAGATCTTTTTAAAACCGATGGGCCTACAAAATATTTTTTGTATACGAAAGGAGCACATGTACGATACAAGGATATAACGCGGAGTAACGAAATTGTATAATACTTATGGTTTCCACATAACATAAGGGAAACGATATTAAAGGAAGATTTTAAAGGGACTCTTTAATTTACATAAGGAGTTTTCCGATGTCAAAACACATGTACATATATTGAATCTTATATTCAGTATGAATGAACTATGTTTGCAAAAACTTAGTCTTATGTTTTATTATGTCAGAGATAACGTCGCATCTTTGGCAATAAAGCACACAAGCACAGGTACCACAAATGATGTTAGAAGTTAGGCATGACGAGGGACTTAGTATAAGGAAGAGATCAGTGATGCAGTGTGGTGACACAAAGATCTACATTTTGAAGCAGAAATATTAAAGGCGAAGGATATGAGGATGGATAAAAAAGTTTGCCCACGCTCGAAACGGCACCAGACACAATTTTTAGTGCCATTTCTGTGCATATCATTATAATGCATCCTGTTTTACATGGTCGGAATGTAGTAAACTATAGACACAAACAATCGTTCAGTCATAATGCAGAAAAAATTACGGAAGACTTAAAACTGTTTTGGATAATAAATACTCATACACGTATCGTGAGAAAAGTGTCATTTTTGCTATAATTTTGCGAGTCCCATTTAAAGTGTTTTACAATGGATAGTAATTATATAGCAAGCCATATTTTGTGTTCCTCCAAAATCACATAAGCCTGCTTATGAAACTATCCTTTAATGTTAGCTAGGTTTGTGTTAAAATAATCCAGTCGACATAACGCATTGAAAGTAGCACCTTTAACTTTTTGCCTCCAGACAGTTAAGTAGTATCTGGTACGATAAGTCAAACAAAATGTTCTTACGTATATGATGAGAGAAAATGATTGCATTGTTTATAAATCCTATTGTTTATCATTCTAAACATAATATTTTCGCTAGTTGTGGAGTCTATTTAACCAGAGCTCACCTTACTTTTACCAGTTTTGTGCATAACTACGTGATAAAAAGCGGAAGGAGGAGATCACTGGCTCTGCGGCTCCATTGTTTTCGCCTATGTAACATGCTATCAATAATGCTACATGATGATAATAATTAGATGGACTAGACAAATATTATATACCCTCTCATTGCCACTCATTTTGTGGTAGTATTGATAATGGAGATTACTGAATTTATGTCAAGTTTAGCAGTTATGTAATCAACTAATTATCTGTTATTTTATGCTTCGGTAATCAACTTTGTATCATGGATAGAAGATTAATTCCATGCAACAGGATGTGCACCATGTTGGGTTAAAGTCATGCTTCCTTTTGTCCCTTATAGTCTGTGTAAACATTACTTTTACTATATGTATTAGCAAGCAGAAATTATACACACTAACTACAAGAGCGACATTCTGCCTTTGTCACTCATAAAGATTTGACAGATGCGTGAAAAAGTTAAGATCTCAGATATATTTTGGAGATGGTCACTATTGATCATGTTTGATACGAAGTTGATTGATAAGTTATAAAGTTATTTATTTATGAGCCTAGACCAAAAGAAACGAAGAATCATCCAATAAAGATGCGGTTAATGAGCCTTGTTCTTTCAACCGTGAAGTATTCAGATTTTAGAGTGAGTCAAAAAAAATCATTTTACATGTTAATTGATTGTTAAACAAATTCGTCTTCCCATCAGATATATGGCATACATTATTATGCTCACTGCTTCACGCACTGTGAATACAATTACTACATAAAATATTGATATCGTCGGAATATCGTATTGAATTGTTACATTTTTGTTTCATTGATAATCCTTACGCATTGTCAAGTCATATTTACATAAGGCGTCTATGCGAGCATGTATGCCTTTTCTACTTTTTATTTCCCAAAACAAGTGATATCAGTCATTAAAACTTCATTGAGGTTTAAACGACAGATAACATTCCCATTCACCATTTGTTTAGGCAACTTTTTCGATTCTTATTACGGCTTGCAATTGCAAACGAAGACAATAAAACTATTATACTGTCTTTTGCGTGCCACTTAATCATTATGATAGTTTAAAATCTAAAATAAATTAATACTAAGCTTTTGGCAAGCATTAAGGTATTATTTGTTAATCTTTTTAGTCATTTTCTGATCGGTTTGCACTTATACTCATTGTTCCTTAAAAATGAAGCCCTCTGCTTACTACAAATCTCACACGTTTATCATTTATCATATTATGGTCATTCCCCTTTTTGCCTAGCTAAAAGTAAGATTTGAACAGAGCCCACCAAGCCCACTTCATCCCTGGCTGCTGAAAATTGAACCGCCTGCGCCAGCTAGTCTTCCCATTCATATATTATATTTGATTAGTAACATAATTTTACACCTACTAAAAGCTACGATTTGCACAACTACATGAAGACAGTAAAAAAAACGCCTGATAATGAAAAACTCCGCCGTATTGTAAGTAGCAGCTAACCATGAAGCAAAAGTTGCGGCAGACCATTACAATATATTTTTGTCTTTCATTTTAAGAGACGAAAAGGGAACGAAAGTTTTATAAATGCGATATATGAAACATTTTAAAAATCAGTCATTTTTCAGAATTTTGCACGCGCAACCAAATGTATAAAATCCAGCACCTTATTATTACGAGGGAAGGTAAAAAAAATTCTTCGTTCTATTAACTCGAGTTGGTGTTGACTTGAACAGGTCTGAGCCAAACCTTAACCCGTATTATAATGCCGGTGTCACATTGGAAAAGAAGCAGGCCAGGTCGACATTTTGCATTTTTACAGTTTGACTCTCAAAGACTCCATGTATGAGCCCTAGTAATTCTCTAGGCAAACAATTTAATAGATGTTTACATTACCGTTCAAATTAGAAATGTCGTAGATCTATAGAAAACTGGGATGATGAAGATGAAAATGAGAGGTCAGGGAAGTACACATTCCGACAGCCACCCTTAAAACTGGAACCCACGGGCTAGAAGCATTTGACGCATGTCTACTGGAATAACGTGCAGTAAATAATTAATACGACTTTTCGAACTATTTAGAATAATATTATACTATCTTAGGAGTATGTGGAATGCATAGCATGATAAAGAATGCAAGCCTCTTTAGGTATTTACATTATTAGTGAAGCATAACCCACTGAACATTTACGGGGAAAATAGGCAACCACATGAAACATTAGTATTTTAATACCATATACATCTCGGCATAGTATACATACATCCTAGTACCCTGCGGTCGATTGCAAACTTTTAATGATCGATAATACCTTGTATAACATTATACTGATAACATTATAAGATCAAAATGCAGTCTCTTGCCAGATTTCATCGATTGTATGTACCTCAAAGACAAAAAATGTCACAAATTATCACAAACAATTACAAAAAATACCTGCATTACTGGCAAGACAGTCAGTCAGCCCCAAGTAATTTTCCGAGTTTACCACAAAAATCAAGTATAATCTTAAAAGTTTGGTACACTGTACATACATTTATCATTTAGGTAATATGATTTTACTTTGATGGTATTTGAAACTATTCCCAAACTTCCATTTTACTCGATTATATTGTTGATAAAAAAATATCCAACTAATGAAATTTAGAGCATGAAAAAACTTAAGATTTAGTTTGAGTTTAGGTAAAGGAATGATATGCATTCAGCGAAATAGACCCCACGTGCGTTTTAATAATGGTAAAATGTTAAGCTACACTGAAATTATGTAATACTTACTTGAATATATTGTCATCATTGTGTGTACACAATGGATTATTATATGCATCATCATGAGTTGGTGCTTCCAAAAGTCTACTTCTACACTTAACAAATCATACTATCTTTAAAAACATGTAATTTTGGTGTTGAGGAAAGAGGGAAGATTAAGCTTTGACGGAACATTCAGTCACGCAATATGATTACACACAATGAAAGAAAAAAACTTGCATAATTTTAATTGACGACATTTTAACGCAATACATCTTACGGAAACACTTTACCATAATGGTGATAGTCATAAAGTCATAATGATATGAGATATTATACGCATATCAGATATATCATTTAGGCGTTTCCTCTCTTGTTTATAAAACATTGCACATCTTCGAAAACTACATGCGTGGAAATGGTGGAGTGACTGGAGTGGATATAGTAGAGAAACGCCGTGTGTTGCGCTTTTTGATTCTACACAAATGCAGCTTCATCAAAAGATTGTAGGTATCGCTTCTTTTTTAAATTCTATAGCTTCAAATAAATCTAGATCCACATTTTGGCTTAACTGAATTAAATCGCATGAGAATGAGACTGGGGATTTCTGGATATTTTGGTTGTCGTTACGAAGCCATGCCATAACCGTTGGTCAAAATCAAACAAGTTTGTTTGTATTATGTAATATTTAGCGACGGAAGAAAATCATTAGATGCATGATGCATATAAAATGCTGAATACTTCAATTTTTAAATATTGTTCAATGACCATTCACTATTCACAATACGAAAAATACAATCATTCAAGTTTATTTTTATTTTTTATATTTCCCCAAAATGAATAATTCAGACGAATCTCCTCTACTACTTGGTGGTTTATGTCTGGAAACTTTATCATACAATCTTGAAATACATTCCTCCAACTTTTTTGTCTCACTGCCATCCCAAACTTTGGCAAGGAAATGGCCCCCTGTCTTTCCATTCTCTGCTGCAAACTGCAGAGCCTTCTCAACAAGGGCTACAATTCTGGGGTGATCTGTGTCACGCTGTCCCGTAGCATTGGGTGCCATATCACTCAAGATAACGTCGACAAGGATGTCTTCATCAGTCTTATCTCTTGAAATAAAATCGTCTAATCTTGAAGATGAGGTTGCCTGTACGGAACTGGCATTTTCTTCCGATGCCAACGTCATTTTGTTTTCCCTCATTCCAGTGTTCATAAAACTGTCCACGTTTTGCTCAATTTTCGCATTTCTCACGCTTATCAGTCTTTGCTTCAGGATTTTCCTCACTTTCTGAATAGTCTCTGGCGAAGTGAAGTCACAGCCTCCCAACAAAATAGCCCCGTCTAATGGCGCAATCGGCAGCAGATCAATACCCACTACCATTCCGGTGCGTTTCTTTGAAACTGCAAGGAATAAAATTTGATGCATTACAAAATTGATTGTGTTTCATTCATGCAAACGTATTTCATATCTGTCTTCTTCAATTCATAAAGTGGTGACATGACAGTGGTTTATGCTCGAAACGAATAGCAAAGACAAACATTGTTATGGATGGTGGATGCAGATTAGTGATTGCTAAACGCTGTCATGAAAGTCGTGATTTTCTATAATTAATGCCACATCAAATCTCTCGCATGAAACTACAAACTAATTCATGCATCATGTGTGCACTATATGAAAGCTGAGACTGTCAGTGCTGCTTTGCTTTTAATCAGAGGGATTATGGATAAGAAAACCAACATCTTTCATTTTTTCAATATTCACTGGCAAGCGCTCCCTCTCCATCCAATTGTTCTCGAGAGACATCGCACTTCATGCCGACCCGAACCAGATGCCAGCGCGTCAACCGTTTTTGAAATATGAGAAGCAATTCTCCCAACCACTAGCCAACCAGCCATTCATTCCATTCGCATCATCACAATTCTCCCAAAAGTTTCTGAACCGGAATCAGAAAAAAAGGAAAAAAAACAGCTTTACATACACTTTTCTGAATTCACATTTCATCTAGCCGTATCCACTAGCCGGATAAGCTTCTCTATATTTTACCCCATCTCAACTCTCAAAATTTCAAAGCGTTCTCTGCTCCGCACAGTCTCGGCTACTGCTTACGGACACGACCATCCATGCTTTTTACATATCGCTTTTATTAGTAGCAAGTAGCAAGCTTCAAAAGCTGCTCTGGAAAATGCAATGTTAAAATTTGGTACATTCAATTCTCAAACTCCGCATACACCTTCATACCAGAAAGTACTGTCCTAACCTACACGATGATGAATTGGATGCATACATTCAACATTAAATTTGATGCCCTGTTTACTCTAAAGGTTCTTTCATTTCTGTTGTTAGCTGCTCTATAAAGCATCTTTCCTACAGCGGATATTGCATGGTCATGGACTTGTGGTTCTCTCTCGTTCTTGTGTCTAAACTCTGAACTACACGGGCACAACGAAACAATGGAAATTCCGCATCATTTTTAGTTCGGTTCATCATCCATCACAGAAAATACACTCTCTAGCAAACAGTCAAGCATTTTTTACACACAGCGAAGTAATCCCGTGCAATACAGTAGAAGGTTCGTCTGACGACGACGTAAAAAAATAGGTGATCTCTCCTCTCATATTTTTTAGGTGCTTGCTCTCTCGCACCGAATCATATAAGGAGGATAGGGAAGAGCACACACAGAGAGAGAAAAGGAGAGATAAAAAAGCAGATAGATACACAAAATAATACACCATGTTTTTAGGCAATTACTCCACGACACTTTAGGCACAAAATCCATAATCCAATATCTGTTCTGAAAAAGCAGGCTCAAGCTTTTATTTTTTAAAGATAACTAAAAATGAATTAGCAAAATGTGATAAAACAAAGTATTACTATCCATTTAATTAATAAAAAGTTTTAGGAATTTGGGAAAAACACTAATTAAAAGAAAGAGTGCTAAAAATAGGTACCATCTTAAAGGAAAGGTATGTACATATTATTAAGTATACACTTTATCTTTTTGGTAGTATAAATTGAATGTGTGGACTATATGGGTTGAATCTACAAGCATTTTGTTAAAGTACATGATAATGTATTGTAGAGCATACCACCTCTCTCTTTTGACTTGTCATCTGTTTGATTGAATTGAAATACTGGATGCATTGAACTGACACTGAAGAAGTTGTCATGAAAAGAGAGAAGCATTTTTATATTCAAGTCAAGTAATCAAACTTTGCATTTCAACAATATTTAAAACTGCTTAGGAAGGGAAAAGCGTTTTTAGTTTATGGTATTTGTCAATCTGGTTTGATTTTTTTGGTTAGATATTTTAGGATAGTTAGGTATTGGTAGCTTTTCTAGTGTTGGGTTCGAAAATAGTAGTGTGATTGCTCTTTAATGGTCTTGATTGGTTTTTGCTCATATTTGAGCTTGTAAATTTTGAGTAGTATTTCCCTTATTTGTCATTATTGAAATCACAAAGGAATTTATGTATGGTTAATGGTGCAATATAAAAGATGAATAAATTGGTGATAGTAGCGTTGTTCACATAACATATGTACTAATCTGTGTTGTAACTTTTTTTGTCTATTTACAGATTGACATCAGTCGGTCCTTAAAACAAAATTTTCTTGATTACGTGAAGAATAAAAGCGTCTGACTTATCATTAGGTGCAAAGGAAGGAGCAGTATTTCCATCTAATTAATTTCGGCAGAGTATAGAAATAATGAATCGTTACGTGACTGATTTCATCAACGGAAAGGGTGCATTGAATTATTGGGGACTCACACCCGCATTGGACTTGAGTTCCTTGCTTGGTATGTAATCATGAAATTATAACATATTATCCGATTTTTGAATGGCCCTGGCCGCATAAGTATTTGTGTGTTGATGGTTGGCTTTATAAATTTAAATTTAGATCTAACCCCAGGAAATGATGGAGATTCGAAAAAGTCTGTAAAGATATACTTTGATGGCCTGTCAGATGCTCGTCACATACTTCAAACACTGGCAAAAGGGTTAGCAAAACGCGATGGTCTGGAAATGCAGGTAAAGAAACTCAATAATAATTCACATAAAAATATTAGCATTATATATGAAATCCGGTGATTTTAAATAACTTATTATTTATGTTTTATGTTGCAGTTTTATATATCAGAGAGTAACATGAATATATATGCCCGCCAACTAGTCCTGTTGCAGTTAGCGTTTGCCCCCTTGACAAGAGTTGGGCTTCATGATAAAGTCTGTGCCTTCATGGAACTTCATGGGAACCTTTGTATACGCCCTCAAACGAAGCGGATTTTGAAAGAAATTTGTGATGAGCTGATAATGTAAGCAAGAAGACAATTTACACACAATCATAATGAAATTTGTTTAACCCTTTCTCACAATTCAATTTTTTCTGATACCATACAGGGCAGTGACTGATGATGATCATGCACGAAAATTGATGCCATACATCACTTTTAAAGAACTCCGTTTCAAGGAACGTGATCTCGTACATCAGTACTTAAGGCGCTGGAGAGATGCTTCTGCGTCTTCTGCACCCATGTCTGCTACCTGGTAAAGCTCGTTAATAAATATTGCATATTGTATAAAGTACAGTACCGAGATCGTTTACTGTCGTACATTTTAAACTTTCACTGACAATTTATTTGCTTTCTTTGTTTGTAGGGATAAGCAACTCCGGTCCTCCCTGGGTACAAGGTACGATAGTCGTGTGGGGGCATTTGACTGGGACTACAACATGAAGCTTGTCGAGAAAGATCCGAAGCTTAAAGTTATTCATGCCACCGAATATAAAAACTGGCGCGAAACAGGTATGGCATTTGTGGAGCAAGAGTCCGATTACTCTCAGCCAAACGTCACCTTGAATGAAGGTAAGAGCTGTTCAACAAAATTAATTCGTGCAACTCTAAACACATTACACCACTTGACAGTTTCTGCATGACACACAGAGTTAATCAATTGGACATTTCAATTACAGGTGTAAGTGATAACTCTCCAACATACTCAGGTGATATGGAAATTGGTCCCTTTATCCCGTACGGTATCAGTTGTGACGACGCTTCGATGTTAGAGAAGGCTAATGACCAGTACAAAAAGAAGTCTTATGATATTGCATTCCACAATATTCAAGAAATGTTGTCAATACTCTCGCCACCTAATGAAACTAGGCCAGCGTTCTTTCAGAATTTTATGATTTGGCTGCTTCCTATTGGCAGTAGTCAGAATCTTTGGGTGAAATCCAAGTTTGCCAACATTTTTGATGTTGCATTCCTCGCCACCCACTCATTTCTTGGATTGAGATGTGAACTCGGAAGGATGCTGAAACCTGATGCTATTGTATTCTTAGAAAAACCAAGGTACGTCCATCATGAGTACATTAATTAAAAACGGATTTAATGATTTCCAGGAAGGAACTGGTGCTTTAACCTTCTATTCTTTGTTTGTCGCTTTCAGGTACATACTCTGGTTCGACAAGGAAAATGTTCCAGCGTTCGATAAGGAGGTCGAACAGAAAGCAAAAACAGCAAATCTCACTAGTTATCCTCTAGAATTGAAGGATGTATCTGAAACTCTATACCGGTTCAAATTATCCGAAGATACAAATCAATCTAACAACTCACATAATTCCAATTCCCATTGATTATGTTATCTTTAACCGTAATGTTTTGATAAATTGAAATTGAAACGTACAAGTTATATAAGGTGTATGATGATGCAGCTCACTATATATCCTATATCATGAATATTATTATTATTATTGTATGTATTATATTAAATCTACCTTTAAAATAGCTTTTGTAGAATGCAGGTGTAATTGTATGCAGAATGCAGCAATAGCTATTTTCCCAAGTACTTGTTTTAGCTTAAATGCAAAATAAGCTACCTTCTAAATATCTATAAGAAACAAATACCTATGTAGCAGCATCATGTTTTCTCTTATAGGAAGTTTTAAAAACTAAATATATATATATTGATTCATATTATCATCACTATAATGTTAAACTGTAATCAGTTATAATGCATCTCTTATAAATATAATAAAAATACTGCATGAAAAATTTAAACCTACCTCGACCATCACTGTTAATTCGTTGCACGATGACTTGCGTCCATGCACCGGGCGCAGCTCCACATTCCACGACGGTTATCCCTGGCTTCAAGATTTTCACTTTATCATCGATTTCAATTAGTTTGAACGCACTACGTGCCCTAATAATGCATTAAACATTGAACATTTAGATTTGTCAGAAAGGTTCAAATGCCTGAATGATGCTTGTAAACGGGTCATAGATAGTCATTATTTATAACATACCTATAATTAAGTTCTTGAGCTCTTTTCACATAGGGATCATTAAATTGACGAGTCAACCATTCCTGCGAGCTTTTACTTTTCCCTTTAAGATTTTTGGGGCGTTTATATAGACTGGATGAGATATGGAAGGAAGATTTATTCGAGCCACTAGAACTAGATAAAAAATATATAATTAGTTTGCAAATAAGAGTTAATACAAGTTTTCCTCTTCAATAAATAGATCTTCAAATTCAAATAGCCGAGGTTTACATTTGAGCGAACGTACCACATTGCATTCGTACATGTAGGTACGATACACGAACGCATGCTCATAGTCATATTTGAATTTGATATCATATTTTATGAAACAGATCGTACCATGTACATCCGATAATAATTATTTTATTAAATCTTTTGGCATATACACTTTGACTGGAATGTGCAAAATTTGCAACTGGGATTCAGAGTCTGTAATTTGGAAATTTGCCCGTGTCTCAGACATCCTCCGGGTTCTTCTCGTAATGTTGTTACTCAACTGTTATTATAGTTTATGCTATTTGTCGGCAAAAAACAGAAAACATCAGAAGCAAACTTGAATAAAATATTCAACTACTACGAGCGGGTCTTCTTTGATAAAACATAAAAATTACACAAGTCATGCCAAATCCCACAAAAAACCGTTCCAAATGCATATTTGATATTATGTATTATGGATATAGTACATTAAGTACATCATTTCATCAAGTATTTTTATCTTATTGCACTCAAGCACATTGTGCTATATTATGCAGCTGAATTTGAGCAATGATATATTTATGCTGGCATTATTTATTAAATTCCTTGTATTATATATTCTCACCTTGAGGTCACCCCGTGAAGGAGTCCACAGTGTCTAGAGCTTTGTAAATACTTCAGCATGTTAGTTTTTCCTGGTCAATTGTAGCAAGCTAGAAAATTTATTTTTGCTTTTTACTTGAAAAAAGGTTTCGAAATTTTAATGCAATGCACAAAAAATATGAACAGTTGCATATGCTGATGCTTACTGTTCGGAAGATTACGTAAGGGTCTGCAACAAAATGTACGGCATTCTTAAATAAGTTA
>JAQIXX010005177.1:0-14496 GCA_034700605.1 Willowsia nigromaculata | reverse complement strand
TCCAGTTAGCGTGCTACCATGAATTATTGTATTAAGTTTTCTTGATCTCTCAAGGAAAATTTTGTTGTGGTGATATTTAAGAATGTAGTGTTTTTAAAGCAAATTTTTATTTTCAATTGTGTTTTTTAAAGTAGACAATTGAAAATTAACACGTGAGCCGAATTTCGAAATCAAAACTAATGCAAATTAGGAATAAAAATTATTTATGAGGGGGTTTCTTATTTGAGGAACGTAGGTATGTTTATTTTTATATAAGTTTTCATGAACTTGAGCAGGACAAATTGGCTCTAAAAATTAATGTTTCTGGCAACGGACAAACAAGCGTCACAGAAGTGAACTCTGAACCTATATGTATGAATGGCTGCCTCCAAAACTGTATCATGATTCGTGAAATTACAAAATTAATCTCATTTTGCATAAATTTGTTTTGCATGCAAAGAATATGAAAGAATTTTGCATAAAAAAACCGAAAAAGTATAAAATCTTTTTTATCAATGAGATTTAAATGTTTCATATTAAGTTTTCAATTCATTCAGAATTTGCCAAGGTTACTAAGATTTTAGGCTGCAAGTAAAAAAAACTTCTGATATTCCGATTCAGAAGCATATTATGTCAAAAGTGGAATGATGCAAATTGAAAGAAAATAACTATTTTATAAAAAAAGGTGAAAATCCATCTGAGATCAAAATTTTTACACTAGTAATTTTGCATCCATGACTGCAATAAAATAATTCTAATAACGATGGAAAATACTTCTAAATTAATTCAGGAATTAAATAATGCAATAACGCAAAGTATGCAATAAGGCACTTGTATTGGCCTTTGTGTCCCTTTTCATTAGGCATTTATGTCCCTGATTCAAAATATTAAAGGCTTTTTAAAGATATGCCGTCTTCTTATGCATACATGAATTTTGATGCAGCAACTCAGAGATGAATTTAAGCAAATTAATGGTTTAAATAGACAATAAAGCATTTGGATTTTGCTGACGTAAAATAAATTTTAGCGACATCGGTCATCATAGCACAAACAAATTAATGGTGTCGATTAAAATTTTAATAGAGTCTACATCCACTCATATTTAAGTAACAATGTTAGTATTTACTTTAGTCAAATGATAGTACAATACAATAGTTTTGTACAATAGTTTTCAACTAGTTTTTGGTTTTACAAATACACTAAAGCTTTCTCCATGTTTACAGTAGTCGTAGTGTAAAAGGATTTTATCTGTTATATATACAATACATTTGGTTATATCACTTTGTCGCTTTTATACTTTGTGGTGAGTAATTTAAATACTTTTATAGATTCGATTCAAGTGCACAGTCAGCAGTTTAGACAACTGCATTATCAATACTAAAACTACAAATTGTCAGTCTGTTACGCTGGTCAGCTTCATGTAGCTTTGCTCCAGCACCTTATCATAATAGGTATTATGTACTCGTATTAATATCACTTGAAACGGATGAGATCGAGGAAGAAGTATTTGTGTCGTTGTCATGGTTATGAGGAACTGAGATCGTCCAAAGGGAAGGCTGCAAGTTGCCCCAAACTTCCAGGCCATTATTCATTGACTGGGAATGTTGTTCGTGTGAATGAGATAATCCCGGACATGCTTCATCGGCTATCTGAGAGGACGAAGAAATGTCTTCCGCTGTACTACCATGATGACAATTGTCTGGAATGTGAGAATAAAACGGGGATGATGTTGGGGATCCAGATGTGGGTACGGATAGTGACGGTAACTGATGAGGAGTTGACAAAGGAACTGCTTCAGATTGTTGGGATAATTCAGCAAAAGAGAATGAAGGGGTGAGACCAAGTGTTTCCCTCAATTCCCGGATGTAGTCAATCGCGTTGGTGATCACTTCCAATTTAGATAACCTGAAGGAAAATAAAACGGAATTTCATTAAATTAAAGTCTCTTTTCATTGTTTATTAATTCAACGAATCAGCATGTTAAATATTAGCTTGCAGTTTGTCAATAAAATCCAAAAAATTACCTTTTATCTTTCCGGGAAAATGGAACAATTTCTTGTAGTTTGCACAAATACTCCTTTATCATTTCTCCCTTCACTTCCCGGTCTCCTTCACCAATTTCATTCCGCCTTTTCATTGCCAGAGGATTTCTCTCTATCCTTTTCACACGCTTGCATTTGCGCACTTTCCTTTTGCTGCCTTGGCTGTCACCACTGTCACCATCAACACCTCCGTTTGATGAGATGTTACTCGGGCTGCTACTGCCACTGCCACTAGCAACAATGCTATTTGCACGACAAATGCCTCCCCCACCAACTGTTTTACTGTCAAAGTACATTTGAGCTTTCATTTTTACTCCAGAATAAGGGTATCAAACTGTTTGCAGAAGAATTTAAAAAAAGATGTATCGCTTTAAAGTGCAAACTATATGCCCTTCATATAAGTATTACAGGAGGTTAATCTTTTTGGAACCAGTTCATTCAGAAGCTGGCAAACAACTGACCATCATCATGAGAACGAGGTCTCGTTTCTTTCACTTACCACCAGACATGTGAACCAACTTTTTTACTATCTTGATCCATCTTATATCATGTAACGTTACTGCTTTTCATTGTTGCGTGTGCATGGCATTGCATAATAGGTGGTATGCTGAGTGAGTGGTATGATCCCTGCCATATAGCCATAGCAATATGCACAATAAAAAAAGAAAAGGGTTAATAATAGTAACTCCCATGAACCATAATGCTGTTCCGCTGTTGTGCTAACAAAACTCTTGTCCTTATAAGATTACTATTACGTGTATACCACCACCTCTATTCTTTTTGTTGCCTTTGTGGAGCACATCACGGCAGAATGAACAGAAGGAGCAGAAGGTAACAACGAAAAAGAAGAAAAAAATTATGAATTTATTTTGCAGCTGCTGTGGTATGCAGTCAACTTGCAAGGAGTGCAATAATATTATCTTCTCGGCTACTGTTCCTCTCCTGCTACTGGTCATTTACGAGAGTTTTCATGATATTATTAACAAATGCGTTAAAGAATTTTACTAACAAAGTGCTTACACATAATTCATTTAGCATTTTTCCTCTGATGACCACTTGGCCCAATCTGGGATCATGACTTGAGCTTAGGTCCCATGCTGAGTGTGTTCACCGGGTGGCACGTGCTGAAAACCATAAAAAGAAGCAAACACCAACTGGACAAGAGACAACAGCCGGCTAGCTTATCTAGATCTCCACAATTTCGTGTTCGATTTCCGTATGGCGATAAAACTTTTTCAATAGATGTCCTTTCTGATCAAAAGCATTGTTTCTTGAGTACTGGTCAAGAAAATTTCGATACGGTAGTTGCTCATCATCATCTTCGCTTTTCGGATGTTTGTTGGTCGGACGTTGTTTGTTCAAAACTTATGATCCGACCGTATACCACCAATATGCTTTTCTCCAAAACTCTATTTTTTTGCTCATCCGTCCGTTCTGGCTGGAGAGAGTTTCACCTTGACTGTTTTCACGAATGTGAATGAATGCCAAAAAATAAATTCTCTATGGAAATAAAAACTACATCTCTATAGAAATCCACCAACTTTTTTTGTTTGGTTAGCCAACCATTCTATTCCGCTCGTTCCGTCCTCTGACGATAATGGTATTGTACGTTTTGCTTGAAGGGATCAAACATCATATTCGTTTTCTTCTCTTCGTTTTCATCATCAATTCATCAGAG
The DNA here is from genome assembly GCA_034700605.1 of Willowsia nigromaculata. Taxonomy (NCBI): domain Eukaryota; kingdom Metazoa; phylum Arthropoda; class Collembola; order Entomobryomorpha; family Entomobryidae; genus Willowsia; species Willowsia nigromaculata. Next base: position 10,797 of record JAQIXX010005177.1, on the reverse strand, counting down.
ATATTTTTAAATACCTTCAACTTTTGAAGATGAGAAAAGAAGCCAACGTAAAGGATATAAGCTACACACAAGTGAATGCATTGCAGCAGGTGGAGAGATTGTTCTCTTTTAAAAGATGTAACCACTTTAAATGCATTATTACATTTTCACAGAAAGTTATGCATTCCAGATGCAACGCATTCCATAATGATAATTGCTTTTTATGCTGGTGACAGATTTTAATACGATTTTGGAGCTTCTGTTGTTCTCTCCTCTCTTCTTTCATCTCTTGTCACTCTTCTGTGACGACGACGACACTAAATACTACAGCTTCTCTCTGTATTTGTCCACCACCTGCTTCCTTCCTCTCTCAAAAAAAATCTGTCTGCATTAATTTCTCTTCAGAGAAGAATGGTAATTCCATTCATTTATTCAATCCCTTCTGATGAAAATGATTTCGTCATAGAAACTCTTTCTCTGGAACGATACACACTCATTCTTTCCCTTCTTCTCCTTCTCCTCAGAGATTGCCATTGCATGGTGGCGTAGTAGAGAGCTGGTGATGTAGCGACAGGTGTTTTTCCTTAAAGGGTGGCTCTTTTGGCATCATAATCGTCATCATGTCTCAAAAACTTGAGTACACAAAATACTAACATCCTTAAAAAATCAAACCAAGGCGTTTCATTCCATTTTTGATTCAGAGTTCATACACATGAAAAAACGATGGATGTGATCCTATAAATAACCCACCCATTTAAGGCATCACCCTCTTTTCAAATTCAAATCCCTTCATATTTTTCTCAACCCTTTCAATTTTTTTTCTTCTTGTCCAGGCAACGCTTGGGAGAGACAGTGAATACTTTTTTTTAACCCTTCTTGTCCATTGTGCTTAATTTAGAGTTTTTGTTAATTCCATCATGAGTGTATGTCGAGAAGAGCCACCTAAAATGGAGATATGAAATGAAATGCTTAATTTTTCTTACTATATGAATGTCATCATCTTTGGTTGCTGTTCCACTGGATAAGTACACGTATTGTTGATTGTGGCGTGGTTTTTTTTCTTCTCTTCTTCTTCTTCGGCCAGACCACCTGTTTGTTCGTTTCCTTCCTTTTCCAGCAGAAGTACACCTTGCCTTAAATGGTAAACCTGACCCTTTTTGGAGAGAGATGTGAGCATAGTCATGATCGTGTTGCAACGGTACTTTGTATTCATTTTTGGTACTGTACAAAAGAAACGTGCATTTTGTGCGTATTTATACGTATGTCAAGCCATATGGGTAATTTTTGTTCCATATCCATCGGATCGGAGGAGGATGAGACAGAGGAGACTGATATGGAATCAGATTAATTTTTCATTTCATTTTGAAGTACCATAAGAAGCGTTATCGATATTGTGTACTCTGTTTTGGAGTTTTCTTAGAGCTGCCATTAGTCAGTGTGGACCGCCGTAGATGAGCGTTTCTAAATACGGCGGTTTTTTGTAAATTATCAAGCTATTCTAATAATAATAAATGATCAAGGCTCTATGCAGATGTAGAAAAATAGCGAAACGAACGAGTAAAATGTAAAAAATTATGACAAATTTACCTTCAAAGTTATAAAAGCAAAAATGAATGGTCAATTTCATGAATTTGCAATTAGACTTTCCCAACTGTACACTACATTAATTTGAGGGTGATCAAAAGTAAGACAGACAGACATGCAACCGTAATCTACAAATGTCACCCAATTGCTTCCCCGATTCGTAGTAATGAGTCATTTCTTCTATCTAGAGAGAAAGAGTGTGTTTTGTGTGTGGACTGTTGTGTGTGTGCTCCACTCTTCTAAAGGAAATGGATTGTGGGCTCCTTATGGTCAACTTGTAGTAATGATGATACCGATTACTATTATATATTTTTTCTTCCCACCCTTTGTCCTTTTTTAGCTACCCTTCTTCTTGAGTGACTATGTGAGCTGATTTTCATTTATGTTGACTTTTTCTCCTTTTCTTCATCATCTCTTTAAAGAGAGAGAGAGAGAGATTGATTGAAGTTGACCATAAAGAGCATCTTCATCCTCCTCCGAAGAGAGAAAAGAGTAGGGTCTCCCAATGCCCCAATATACCCACAATACCCACCCACGCCCGAAATACCCAAATATTGACCAACACACACACACTCTTCTAGCAAAGTTGATCGAGATCACTTGCAATTAAAGTAGATACTATTTTGGCAATTCCTTCTTTGTTCATCTCCTCATTTTTTGTAGTCTTCAGATTTTCTAAATCCACGGATCATGCACCAAAGAGCACATTGTGGTGATCATCATGTTTATATTTCCTTTACAGGTATTTATCTCTTTTAAAATATAATTTTCATCATCTCCTCCTGATGCAGATGTTTTTCCATACTTGATGAGTTTTTTCTTTCTTTCCTTCTGACGCTGGGGAGTTTTGTTTTTCGAAAAAACGAAACTTTTCGGTGGAGTGATAGTGCGAAGCGAAAAATTGTTGTTGTGAGCCAGCCGCTGTGGTTTTCATCTTGTGTACTACTTACCATTAAAAAAGTGCACCTTTCCGATAAAATGACAGATGCTTCCTTTATTTCTCGGTGTGGACTTCATTTTTGCCACAACGCCAGCCGTAAAGAAGGAACTTGGAAATGGAACACAGCCGACTACTTAAAAGATGCTTTGTGGTGAGGTGGTGGGATGGTAATCGATGATGAGAGAATGGGGTAAAAAAGAACTTATTTCCCACACCTTCTGTATTTTTCTTGCCGAACCGAATTTCGAAGAAGAGAATAGGTAATGAGGAAAATGAAATGAAAAATAGACGATGGTGTAGCACGGTTCATATCACACTTTATTCAGTGATGCATTTCTCACTCGTGAGCACAACCTGCCAATATGGTTCCAAAAATTATGCAATGTATTCATCCCCTGTAAAGTTATCATTTGATCATTTCAATTAAATATGAATGGGTCTATACTGTGTTGAGTTTGAGCTTCTCATTTATTATGTAATTTTGATAAATGAAATATTTGGTTAAAATTGTATACTGGATGATGTATACTCAGAGGGGGAAAAGTGGCACGAGCTAAAAATAATTGAAGGTAAGGTGCAATAAGAGATACAAAGATGTGCATACGATAATTGTTAGGAATAAGCAGAAGGAGATCATGAGCAGGTGTTCTGTTCCGACTGGGCAAGAATGGTTTAAAAAACAGAAGAATTAGAGAAATGTATAATGTTTCCTTTTGCTTGCACCCACCCACGCGATCTTTCACTTTGAGAAAATGAATATCAACTATATACAAACCCGTTAACAGGATAAATATCCATTTTCACTGCTGCCAACTTTTTACTACCTAATTCCTAAACCCATAAGTATCACGTGACGTTTCCCCTTCAATTTTCTAATTTTTACATGTACCCAATAAGGTTTTCAACCAACAGGAATGTAAATTTTTGGGCTTGTTGATGAAAAACACCAAATCTCATCCTTTCATAAAAACATGTGAACAATGCATTTTGTTCCTGTGTGATAAACATGTACGCACTCCTTCTTGTAACAACAAATAATGACTTTGATGACACGCCCAAGCAAAACAACGAAAAGGTAAAAAAATAAATGGTAATACAAATAATCATTATTTCCAGCTGAGACTTATTACCTGAGAGAGAGGGCAAGAGATTTCTTTCCACCCAATCATAAAAACGACACGTTTGACAAAAACATAATATCTTTGTTTCTTTCCACCTACACCTTATAATCATCATCATTACCATGCAGAAGCACTCCTCATCCAAAAACGCCACCTCTGCCAAAAAAAATCCTTTTTTTCGCTCTTCACCGGATGGATTTTTAACAAGCTGTAGAAGTGCTTTGGCAGATGCAAAGAAGGCAAGACACCGGCTTTTCCAAGAACGCCACCACATTGCTTTTCATTATTACAAAAGGTAATTTTTTTGAGGTGGCGCGGGGGTGGATTGAATTGGATTGCCACATGCACATATGGCTCTATAATGTGCATCCTCTTTCGCTCATCGCTCCCCTTTTTTTCTTAAAAAATAAAAAGATGCAGATGTTTTTCCATACTTGATGAATTTTCTCCTTTCTTCTTTTCCTACCTACCATAAAAAAGTTTTCGGTTTATGTGATAGTGCGCAGCAGCCCATAAGCCAAGCCAGCATACGTTTATTTTAGTGAGGTGGTTCCTAAATTTTTTGTAGAAATTTAGAGATTACCAAACCAGACAGTAAAGAAGCAACAGGCACAGAAAAAAAAGAGTTCTAAAAATAAACATCTTTCTTTTCGGAGAGGAAATCATGGAACCGTGTGCCGTGGAAAAGAGAGAGAAATCAGACCGACCGAGACCGAGATCACCAGCGAAGCATATAGGACGACCATGATGTTGATGATGATGAAGCAAGGTGGTGGCATGCTATGAATGGAATTCCTTCTTGTGTTTGAAATTAAAATAGTTTCAAACATGTGAAAATTACGTGTACTCTACCTGTAGGATTTTTTCAAATCTTACCTGTAAATATGATAATAAAAATATTTTTTTAATGAGAGGCACGCGCCCGTCAGTGTGTGCAGACGAGAAAAAAGGTGCAACCATGTGTGTGTTTTTATTGCAATGAAATGCGAGAATTATCCTGACCAAGATGATCACATTATGTGTATTTTTGCTCAATTTTTGTGAAAATTATTGTATGTATGTGAGCCGGGTGCTATTATTATAGCAATCCATTTATTTTATGTAGAGGGCCGAGAAGAAATTAAAGGAAATCAAAACGTGTGAAGGAACAGATATGAATCTGTGTGCGTCTTTATGGTAGCGTGGTAAAAAAAAACGTATTGATGGAACAGGTGGTGGTGTGTGGGTGGATGCAGTGTACAAGACCGTTTAAAAGACAAGTGGTTGCCAAGAAAGGATATAGCGATCATCAATGGTATGGTCCATCGTCCATCCGCATCAAAAGAAACGGTGGTGATGACGATGATGATGATTAGCATGGGCATATCTAAGAATTATTTTGGGTATTACCTACTGATAATAAGGTGAGCATAGAGAAAATGAGAGCAGATGAAAATTAATAGTGAGTGAGCATGAAAGGAGCGGAGAATTCTATGAGGAAGTATGAATATGGGGTTAAGTGAAACTTTAGTAAGTTTGCTCACTGATTTTTGAGCATGCTTCTTGCATGCATGATTTTGAGAACCGTTTTAAAGTCCATATCCGTTGCCTTGGCAATCATACAATTAAAAAGTGAAAGATTCACAGGCTTCTGCAAACTACTCATGTAAATTGAAAAGATCTGTGCAAAATTAAATTTGCAATAATATGCCATGGGATGGCGATGGCATTTAAGTCATTTGACACACACGTCGAGTTATGTTTCAGCTCTAATCAAAAGTACAACAATCCTCACGATCAGTGCACTGCAGTTTTTAATATGCGCATAAATTTAATACTTTTGCATATTTTACCAAAGATATTATTTATCTCATACAAATTTGCACCAGGTAAGTTGGTAAACAGGAAAGAGTAGTGCCATATTTCATAAACATATCAATTCTAGTCACATAGGCTGTTTCTTGCCAGTTGATACTGTTACAACAAAGGTTAAAAAAATTGAAGATCCAGTTAGGCAAATTACTGTATCGTGTTAATGTGATGATAATGACCGTCGCGTGGCTTGTATGCGTTGTCATGCGCGTTTCTCCACCTAAACTTGACATTGTGAGCATACTTGCATGACTGAGTACACAAAAGTCTCACGAGACTGACATAAATAATGACCCTTACAGTTGTGGAGGTCAGGCAGCAGGTCTAAAGAATATTATATCTTCACTTCACATTCAGACTTTCTAATTTGATCACTGACAACTATTCATTCAGTTCCCACTTGGCACTAGTGAAGCTGTGAAAAGTTTAAAACTTGTTGCAAGGATAGTTATCAAATATGAATTTTTTTCTAAAATCAATTCCAATTTTTCTACTGCTATGTCAATTTTTTGTGAATACCAGTCATGGAGTGAGTCTCCAGGAGGACTTGGCACTATCCAAAGAAGAGAAAATGGCACTGGAAAAATTTAAGAAGAGAATGGTCCCTATCCTTCGTCATTCTTACATGAAACAAGATATATACTTGATTAGGTGGCTTCGTGCACGAAACTTTGATTTGCAGATGGCAGAACAAATGCTCAAAAGTAATTTGCGGTGGAGACGGGAACAACAAATGGATGAGATTATGGGGGAAAAATTTGAGGACATGAAAGATTTCCCATACACGAGGTAACCATTTTTTTTGACGCATATATTATGCCTTAAACATTTATACATTTATTAACGAACATAGTGACAAGGTTGACAAAGAGGGTAGGCCTATTGGAACCGCAAATCTGGGTTCATGGAATATAAGGCGGATAGCACTATCTGGGAAAATGCCTAGATTTCAGAGGTACCTCACCAGATTGCTGGAGGAAGGAATGCAGTTGACCATACAACAGCAGCAAAAAGGATATAATGTGACACAATTTAAAGTAATTTTAAATATGGAAGGGTTTAATCAAATCCAGCATGCATGTCCCATTTGCTTGCCAGTTTATACAAACCTTGTGACGGCATATGAAGAGCGCTATCCTGGAATGGCAGATAAAGTTATACATATCAACAGTATGAAATTTACAACACTTTATTTATTCAAATCATATATTATATATTTATTTTTAGGGTAACTGTTTTAATTTTGACTCCTTTTAACTTTGCAGCACCACCTGTATACGATATCGTGCTAAATTTAGTTCAGCCATTACTTTCTCCTGCGTCAAGAAAGGCTCTTAAAATTTTCGGTCAAGACAAAGCAGAATGGATGAAGTATTTGGATAAGGAGATTAGTCGAGATCAGAGACGGCCTGAGTTTGGTGGAACCTTTACAGATTAAAAATTTATTTCGGTTTCATTCATTTTAACATTTTAACAACGGAACTGAAAAGTTAATTCATTTAATTCCCTACTCAGGTTTGATAAATACTAAATAAAAGAATACAGAGATCATAGGTGAAGCAGAATATCAATACAGACAAGTTTTAAAAAAAAATTCAGAAAATATAAACACTTCCGTTGTCTTCCAACACGGCCACATGTCCATCCTTCATAATGGTCAAATTGACGGGGTTCTTAAATCCCTTATCTCCCAGTGTATAAATTGTGCTCAGTAGTGGTACTCTCTCAGACATCGGATTAAAGTGGTAAATACATCTGTTCTTGGCATCAGTAACCAGTAAGCCTCCAGTTTTGTCCGCATCCAAACCTTGAGGTCGTCGTAACTGCTTTCCTTCAATAGGAATTACAATGTTCCTACTACTCTGCAAATCCGGAGGAGCTTCCACCAAACTTCCATCATTGCTAGTTGCATAGATCTGAAGATGAAAGTCCCCCATACCGAAACAAACCCCACGAGGGTTGGGAAGAGGCTGTTGACCCAAGTAGGCACCATAACGGTCAAATAATTGGATCCGATTATTCTCAGAGTCCGTCACAACAATTAGGTTTCCATTTGGACTGACAGCTACATCCCATGGGAACTTGAACATTCCTGCGATAATAAGAAATCATGGATTACTCAAAATGTCGTTCTTTGAAAAATCACTATTATTATGAAGTCAAGTTTTAGTTTTACCTTCTTGCTCTCCAGGAGTTCCAAAAGACCCAATATACTCCCCATTGTTCATGGCAAAGAAACTGACTTTGTGACTGTCTCTCTCGCAAACAATGAGACGTCGGTGGCGCTCATCACAGCATATTCCAAGTGGAGTTCCAAGGATTCCTCCACATTCTCCTTCTTTTGCTCGAAAAATCAACTTATTTCCAGAAGTGGTTGGGTCAATGCATGAAATGTAGTTCCCAGAGCCTTCCGTGTAGTAGATCTGAAAAAAAAACGAAGCAAAAAATAAAAACCTGATAATATTTCATGCGAGAACAAGAAACAATGTAATAAATGTAAGTGTATGAACCTTATTAGTTTGCTTGTCACATGCCAGTCCCCAAGCGTCCCCATTTCCGAGCCCTCCTTGGAAAAAGTTTTCCTCTCCAAAATCCAGTTTGAATGCGAATTTAGGCTTTGACCAGCTTTCTCTATAGTAATTCCTACTCACCATAATGTTCGTATCCGTGGTTATGAAACGTGTATCAATGACCACATTACGCTTGCCTTTATCGGTGGTGGTCACTTTTTTCATACTCAGACGAACCTTCACTTTAACTGTATAGTTGCCAACTTCCGATGTAGCTATGAAATTGCCGTAAAAAGTATTCTTGTCTTGTCCATTTCTTGTATTACAGGTAATACGTTCAGATCCAGAGGGCGTTATCGCTACCGCTTTTGAGATTTGCAAGGTATATTGTTTGGATAGATTGGTAACTGTAACGGTAAACTGGATGTTGACGTTAGTAAAGTTCATTGGCTTCCAAGATGTCACAGTAATTTGAGGTTTCTTTGGGAAATGACTTTGGACCTCAGGCTCTGAGGATGCTACTCGTGGAGAAATGGGCCCTTCTGATGTTGATGTTAAGCACTCTTTGTCATGTTGATCTTGTTGCCCCTCTGATAGTGAACGAAGGTGCTTTCCCGTTGGTCCTGCAGCGGAGTCCCTCCTCCATACTTGATTTTCATTGTTTTCTTCACTGAAACTCCACCCCCACCGCCGTTTACCCCTTGACGAGTTTCCAGAGGATCTCCAGGACTCAGCCTTCTCTGGTGTGGACGCAGGGAGCGGTTGTGCCGTTTCTTCCGACCTCCACGAATGTCCATCGTCACCCTCCCCCATATCACGATTCCACCAATTCCATTGCGGTTGAGACGACGTCAACCACTCAACAACTTCCAGATTCTCTTGAGGGAATACAGTCTGGCTTTTTGACCGCTCTAGAGGGGACTTCCACAACGGCCAATCTACAGATTCCAATTGAGGTGATGGCAGCATCGGTTCTGGAGGGGTGCTCCAAAATGTTTGATTTGGCTGTTGTTGAAGAAGAACCCATATCGGCTGTTTTCCTGACTCCTCGCAGGGATCCTCACATTTTAGCGACTTCAGAAAATCCGACAGAAAATCAGGAGTTTGCCAGATACTCCATCCAGGAAGTTCGCTACTCTTCTCACTCCCATGCATCCTTCCCAAATCTTCCCTGCTTTCCTCCACTTTCAAAACCTCTGGCAATGGAATGTCGACCGTGGCTACTCCAAACTTGCGATTTCGTAAATGCGGTGGAATATAAATACCACTCCGGTCCCCACTTCCGGAGGAACTTGCGACACTGCAAGATTCGGAAACTCTCATCCTACTGACATTCCTTCCAACCACTTTTTCTGGAGGAGGTAGGGATTCAGCAACTGTGGAAACTCCATCAGCGTCCTCTGGAATCGACAGGATAATTGATTGGTCACCTTTTTCCAACTGCACTTCAGGTACTTCATCGTTTCCACAACTTTTATCCTGATTTTTGAACGATTTGACTTTTATTTCCGAGCCCCGTCTTCCTCTCCCTCGACGACGCCTCCTCCTCGCCATTTTGCTGTTATTCGCGGCTGGAAAAACCACGCAGAAGCGGACACGTGTTTGAAGAGAACGTTTGAAAGCGTCCAAGACAAGCTGACAGGCTACTAGGTGAAAAACTCAAAAGTTAGAAAAATCTTCGAAAAGAAAGAGTTCCTAAGTTGGCGTAAGCCTCAGTCAAAAATGGAGAGGAAAATGTGTCGTCGACCGTCGTCATTCCAGATACAGGAGCAATTAGTGAATGACAGTTCAAGCATTCCATGACATTCCATTTATATCACAAAATTATTGATTTTTGTAAGTTCATATTTGAGTCAGTATGTCTTATCATGAATCATCATTTGATTTTCTTTGGTAAGATAATGTGCATATTTAGTGTATTTGCATAGGAATGTGTAGATGCAGCAGGAATTATTTGAACAAAGAAAATGTTGAAAGTGAAAACATCAAAAGGACAAAAATCGGACTAATTTGATTATCACCTCATGTGTTGCAGTGGCGTCAATTAAGTGGCTGATATGCATCATAGTTAAAATGATGTTAACAAAGTTTCCAAATTTTTGTGTGCAATTACTCTTGTTATCAGGAATCTATTCAAGATAAAGTGGATGCATACAAATCCTTCTGCAAACGGATACCAGACAACGGCAAAATAATAAATAGCTGTATTAATTACAATTTGCATACTATCGATGACTCATTTAAAACTGCGAGAATGAATATATTAACATGCATCATTATTTATGGGCACATAAAATTTTAAGTGAATACATTTTTTTTTGTGTAAGAACCCGTAGCTACTACTGGCAAGATAACTTGCTTCATAGATATCATCATCCCGATCATAATAATAGTTTTCCATGTTATATAAGCACGAGATTACCTAAACAAGTCGTCTTAAAAATCCTGTTTACGGAAAACTGTGTTGTGCAGATTTCATCACAATATAGCACAAAAAAATACACGTGCATGTAGAAAAAACTTGAAGATTACATTATAGCTACTATATACAATGAATCAATGTCTATACATACACATAACAGAATTATAAATCTGCTACAACACTCACTCGACTGGCTATTGTATGATTGAAATTGTCTGAGAAATAAAATAAACGATAAATTACAAGCAAGCAAGATTCTCGTGTCAGTCCGCTGCTACTCTTCATTACGCGATAAAAACTCATCTCATCAGCTTTACACCCTTGTACAACCATAGACTTAAGCACCAGACAAGTTTTTAAATTTAGCGCCAACTCAAGGGCAGCTTGTGA
>JAQIXX010005176.1:0-14499 GCA_034700605.1 Willowsia nigromaculata | reverse complement strand
CTTCATCGAGTATCTGTCATATCCCTCCAAGTACCTATCAGTTCCCAGGCCGAATCCATCCCTTGTCCATTGAAGCACCCCAGCCTTGTTCTCCACACTGCAAGCCAACGTAACCCTGTCTCCAACCGTTGCCGTTTGATTGTCCGGAGTTCTTCGAAAATGCTGAGGTCCTCGACTGCTCGACTCAGAAGATGGCGTGGCTGCGACGAACATGCCTAGTGAAGCCCATACAATTTGAACAGTTAGCAGCCACACAGCTAGTGTGACCATTCCACTCATTCTCTTCAGCATCATTGGCCTTCCGCTTCTCATCAGTCTTTTTGTCTTTCTCCTCAGAAAAGATTCATAAACGTGTAGTCTCTTTGAATTAAATTGATCATCAGGGCGATGATCCACCTCATCTCCATCCCTCGTTTTGGACGAATGACCAAAGGAACCAGATGAATTACTGGAAGGGGAAGATTTGCATGTGGTACTCAACGTCCTAATCGCTGCTTCAGCCTCACCGCCGCCGCAGCAGCTCATACATCGATTGAATAATAGCTGGAGTGGATCTGTAACAGGAGGATCCACAAGTTTATCTGGAGGGGATAAGGATACTGGCGTTGATGATGATTCTGCTGCCTCCATTCGAGCGGTGATAGCACAAGCTTCTCTTTCTGAATCTGGAACACGGAGGTGGTGGTGGCAGTCGTTTGAAGTAGTAGTGGCAGTAATACTGACGCTGCTCATGCTACTCGAATTTGTATTATTCTTAGAAAAACTATTGTTATTCCAACGACTTCTAGCTGTCGTTTGCGTTTGAGTCTCCTTCTGCTTCCTTTCCGCTCCTGCTTCTCCTTCCCACATTATCATTATCTCTGTTTCAGCCATCCTATTATATTTTGGCACTCCTCTTGCTACTGATGCTGCTGACGAGGATGACGATAATGGCAGACTTGGAGTCGAGGATGAACACGCTGGGAAAAGAATACATCCAGACTGTTGGTTCTCTGTTTTTTAAACACCCGTGTCTCTAGTTCCTCTTCCTTCACTCGACGAATGCTGAATGGAGGTTGTGGAAGATAATTGAAAAAATATTAAAGTTTTCCTTTCGATTTTGACTCTGCGACAACAAGGGCGAAAGATGAAAGGGAAGTCTGTGAGAAGCAAGTGAGTAATGGAGTAGTACTGTTGTTTCAGCTCTTAGATCCTGTAATTCATACAACCAAAAATAATATTTGCGTTAATTTCGTTAATGCACATTTATTTCGAATACATTATAGTCTACGCAGACATGTATGAATACTGAATAAATTCTAAAGTAATGTTAATTCCAACTAATCCGTTTTACCCTGAACGCCTTTCCCGACCCAGTTTCGTCCGTCATGAAAAGACAGTTTCTTATGTGTGTATTGTGCAGTGTTTGTCACACTTTCGAATTGAACATGTACAGATTTTTTTTCATGCACTACAATGTCGTTTTTCAGTCTTGCAAATTAGACATTTTATGCAAGAAGCAATAAATAATAATATACATGCTTCATTTTTTTCACTATAAATAACGAACAAAATCATTGTACGCACGCATGCAACCCTCATCCATCTAATATCAGTTTTAGTTTTGGAACGACTGTGAATGTAACATCATTTCACTTTCATCCAACTTTAATTTCCTTTTGCGGTTTATTGCAATTTCCGTCTCTTCTACGATGTCTGCATTTACGATGCGTATGAGTGCATGAATAATTTAGTAAGTGCCCGGTTGCATTTAAATACCCTTGGCCATGGTTTGGTTTGGATACCTACTTATACGTTTATCATTGCGTTTGCCAGTGAGTTACTTGCAATTTGCAATCCTAATCTAAATGGACGGAAATACTTGAAGGTTTGCATGTTTCGGATATTCCAGAAGAATCGAATAAATCGAAGAAAACGTTAATGATTTAATGTAAACCCATATATTGCTATTGAGATTATGTAAGTGTGACGTTGAAAATTTTGGAGGGGGATAATTGAACATGGTGATTCGTGCATGTACGTTAGAACTAGGACTGTGCCAGCAATCCCAAAAATAGGCTACAAACTTGAACTTGTAAAAATTTGAACTCATGTCGACTGTCGACATAAGCATCAATGTTCGGGAGCAAAATAATGTCAGCTTTATGTTGATGGACTACTATGGGGAGGTGCGAGGGTTTGCTATCAAGTGACAGGAAGTGAGGAAAGGAAGTTTAGAATGGATTCATGTGGGAGGCGAGGGGAGCAAGGAAGGAGGGTTGCTTAGATCTGGTAAACTTAGGGTTGGTTTTCTAGCAGGAAACCTTTGAGTAGTGTCACGTTCCATACACTTCCATTAAGAAAACATTTCATCAACTCAGCAAATGAAAATCTAGGCTACTCCATTTCATTTCTCGTTGAAAACACATCACCGCTCTGATTCCCTACTGCGATGTCAAAACAAATGCAGTAGAAGCGCAATCATTATGAGTCGGAACTTCAAAAAATTTCTTGCCACATAAAATACATTTTAAAAGTTATAAAGTGTGCATGCATAAACCAGAGAGACGTAAAAAGCAGACCGGCTTAACGATGCTAATGAATAAGCTTTCAATCTCAGCCTGCCCCAGTTTCGTACCCACTACCCACACGGCTTTCTCTATAATTTGTCATTACACCGACACAACTTTTTCATTCATCGGGTTACAGCTTGTTGCTGTTGATTTTGCATAATTTTTCTCTCCTTTTACTACGACATTGATTCCCATCCATCATTTTACTCTTCATAAGAAAAAAGTATTTTGAAAAATCTACCCTTCCGTTTCCATTTACACTCTTTTGACTTTTCTCATTCAAGCTAAAGTCAACTTTTGTAAATTACGTGTGAGCAAGCATTTTCGCATCTACTATAACTGTGAACGCATAAAATGAAGTATGTTTTTTTTTGTTGCTTGATTTTTTATTGCCTTCTATTTACAGCAATACGTTTATACCTTATCATTTTGACAAAGGTTGAGTTGTTCTCACGAAGTATTTGTTCATTCCAACATAAGCTACTGAAATACGCTGCATGGTAAGAAAAGTTACCTCCATAAATGCATTTCTTTCATAAAAAATGTGAAAAGGGATGCCGAAAAATAGAAGGATAATAGAAAAGAAGCGTGTTGATACAGTTATTTTTGTGCCGCCAATAGCGATCCATAAAATGCTTGTACATCATCACGCTACCATAAAATTCCCCGAAAAAGGCCCTATATTTAGTATACCTATGCGAAACACTAAAAATATTCTTCCTTTTAAGGAATTTCATCTTGCTTCTTCATCTTTTCACTTCACTTGTGACATGTGTAGCAAAATAAGGAGCTATGCAAACTATTAGGCTCTCTTCTCTAGTTTTTTTTAGTTCCATTGAAAATCTTTTTCCCTTCGATTCTCTCCAGTAGAAATGACGGATTGATGCTGGAAGCTAATGCGAAAAGAGCTAAGAAGAATTTATGTTCGCTCGTTTTGAAAAGGACGAAGAGGTTGGTGGAGAAATGTAAAAGAAGTTTGTCACTGCACGACAGGAAGAGAAAGAGTCGTCGTGGGGTGGTACCTTCTCGGAAAAATAAGATGCAAGCACGCATATACGATTTCCTCTCTCTAGTGGGAGCCACACTGCAGGAGATTGATATGCCACACAAAAGTTGTCCTTCTTTTCAAAAGGCAATATATGAGCCGTTGCAAAGGGAAGAATATTTTGTAAATCGTGATCTAGTATCTGATCTTGTTATTTTGTGAATAAAAACGGTAATTTAAGGTGACTTATGAATGTGCATCGTACAGATGACTGAAAAATGAATATATGATTTAAAAAATAATACTTAATAAAAAGATCATAAAAATTGAGCATCTCAGAATCTCATCTGGAAAAATTTTACTGCAAATATTTGCAATTTTCTTTGTGACAATGCGGAAATGAATAGTGATTTTTCTTCATGAAAAATGAATATCTGTTAATGTTTCAATATGTAGTTTGGTTTTATACACAGGTAAACATTTTTGGTCATTTTGCGGATATATGAATGGAGCTACCGCAAAAGTGCAAGAAAACATATTACGGGCTCCATTCCATCCTTCCCTGTGCCCATTTCCTGACTCTTGTTTGCTTTCTTTTTTTCAGAAAGCGTTTCCTTTCAAGATTTCGAGAGGACGATTTGAAAGAGAAACAAAAATATTTCATCCAAAGGACCTGTCTCGTTTTATAACAGAAGAGAAAAAAATAGCAGTCATCATTTTTTTCTCTCTTGTTGTTGTGTAAGTTGACTTGAAAAATTCTTTTTAAAAGTGCTTGCAAAGAACGAACTAACCAAACGAAAAAATAATGGACAACCATTTCTCTCGAAAACGAAACCCTACAGTTACACCGTCGGAAATAGAAAAGGGGAGGGTGAGATGGCAAGATCATAGATTTCCTACCGGTAAACACTTCCAGGGAAAAAAACTAGAAAACGGATTTTCCATACCCACTTTTGCAGGCCACTTTTGAGTTTGTTTGTGGACAGAAAAGTATGTCACAGAGAAAAGTTTAAAAAATATCTATCTATCCAACATTCTTTTACACATTCTCTCACTGCATGTATCGAAATACATTTGTGCTATACATACAGCATATACAGGTTTACAGCAAAATCAACAAAAAATTCGCGTCGTATTTTTTACTGGATTATATCACAGTCACTTTTTTATTTATATTTCTCTGTTGCTGACTTTTCACGTAGTGAAGTTGCAAACATTCACATTCCATGATTTGGAGAATGAAGACTTTGAAATAGAGCGTTGTAAAGCTATCCTACAGAGCTATAAGGTTGCAAGCTGATTATTTTCCAGTTTTATTATTTCGGAAAAGCAACTTTTTAGGTCAAAATAAATGAATGGGATAGAAAAAAAAGTAATGCGTGTTTGTGGCAGTTGCAAATTTTATATTTTTTGCATTTTTTTCTGCAGAAAAAGACTGATAGAGGAAAGTATATATAGACAAGTCTGAGAATTTATCACAAGTTCGTACATTTTTTTAGCAAACGTTTTAGTCAGAACAGTGGATAGGTGTAGAAAACGAAACAACACACAGACTCGAAAATACAAAAAGACAAAGCGACAAACGACACGTCTTCAAAGACAGAATGCCTGCCTGCTCGGTAAAGGGATTCAACATATAAAATAATAAAATGGCTCAATTTTTCAATGTTTTACAGAAAAAACGAAAGGGATTTTGTGAACATTTTTACGGCAGATTTAGCCGCATAAAAGGGAGCGAGAGAAAAGAGCTTTATGAAAGGTGAGCGAAAATCTCATCTGCAAATTACATTGGATTTTCATGTGGAAATTTGTGGGATAAAAAGGATATCAAGTCTTCTTATTAATGCTACGACTCCGGCCACCACACACGTTCCATATTATAAAATTGTAGCATAAATAGAAAATTTTGAACTTGACAAGAAGAACAAATGGATAGACTGTGTAGGTAGACTTAGAATTCCATTTCAGGAGGAGGGGAATAGTCTAATTTAATAGAAAGACTTCATATGCAATTTTTACCTCTTGGATAGAGAAATGCACAGGAGAAGGGGTTAAAACAAGTAGATGTTTAGGTGAGTGGTGAAAAATAGTATAAATAATATTTAAAAAGGTGAATGTAATTTGAAATGGGAAAGTAAGCAATAATAAAATTGCACTGTTCTAGTTTTTTGCAGCCGACAGCTTCTTGTTTCATAAATATTCAGCAGTTGCAGACTCAGCGAAGGGCTGACAGAAAGTTTCAACCTCTTTACAGTGAGTAGATATTATATTATATTTGTCCCTCCGGATAACAAACAGGTACCTGTTAGTAGAATACCTGTTGTGTATGTTAGCTTTTACAAGTGAAATCAGAAGGAAGGCAGAAGACCAATGAGAAAGTCGCGATGTAGACCAGACAAAACAATAAAATAATCTCTGGAATAGGAATTTTCAGGTGTCGGCGAATATGAATGTTTGCACTAGATATCTTTTTGCGACTGACATTTTTGGAATGAGGGCATCATAAAATGAATGGGAACAATAACTTTAATGAGAAAAACAAGCACTTTTATTACCTTTTCTATGAATTTCTTTTTATGATAGATATTACAGAGGAGAAGAATACATCACAGGTGAAAGTGATTTTCTTTTTTCTGTAAATATTCTTGCCCGGATGTAAGTAAAGAGGAAAGCGATGTTATGGCAAGTACATTGGGTAAACAGCCAGCCATTTATCAACATGACGGAGCTCATGGGCAGATGAATAGCTGAAAATGGCAGTGGAAGTGGGTTGTGCGGACTTAAAAACATGGGAACAAAATAAAAAGCGAATATAGATGGGATCTCTCATCTCAAGTCTCCTTCCAAGAACCTGAACGAATCACATTTTTTTCTACTTTTAAGAGAATTCACAGTTCCGTACAGTGATTTTGGTTTGTTGTGAAAAAGAATGCCTCTCTCTTTGGAGATTGGAAACCATTCGTTTTGTCGACAAGAGAGGGAGAGAAGTCCCTTGCGAATTTTTCAACGTTAAAAAGTAAACACTTTATACTTTCTCTCTCTTTTTTTAGAAAACCAATGTAAAAAGTAAAGTTGTGAGGTTGAGGAACCAAAGTTCTGTGTGCCTCTCAATATCCACTCGCACCCCTCCGCACTCTTTTTTTTGTGCATTTTACGTGTGCAACTCAATTTGCTGGGGTTTGTTGAGTGACATCTACTGATCACCTTCCATCAGTCGCAGGTCGCAGAAGAAGAAGTAGAGAAAAGACGAGCTCACACTTTCTCTGCTCACTGCTCTCTTCATTTCAAAGGATATTATTAGAGGTGTTTTGTTGGGAAGCCCGAAAGCGAGGAGAAATCACATTTGTTCTCTCAGTGAAAGATGTTGTTAAGTAAGCCACACTGCCACTTTTCTCTAAGCTCTTCTCCCAGAGCGTGAGCATCATTATTAGGTGCATTTTTGCCGACAAGATAGATTAGCTGGGTATACATTACATGGTGGTGGTAGGAACAATGCTTCTCTGAGAGTTCTCTGCTCGGTGGTGTGTGTTTCACGATGCTGAGGGCTGTGAGAGCTGCTAAGCTAATTACACTCGTGATTTTCACAGTCAAGAACCATTTTTCATTTTGAAAAGGAGAACTACCACCACCACCACCCCGATCCTCCGCTTAAAAAACTTGCGCGTAACAATGTCTATCTCAAACTTCGGATGCTATATACCTCCCTTATACAAATGTATGCTCATACAACCACCATACAAAATTAAGTCGTATCCTTTTTACCAGGGATCTAGCACAAAACTTTGTTCCCTTTCTTGCTATTAGCTGGTTCAAAATCTGACGCTATTGTGTTTGCAATTATAACTTAAACTGGATCTTGCATTTGGGAAAGAGAAAATCCTCATGTTGTAGTCAAACTAGCGGTCCAGAGCGTGTCAGACCAGTTCCCAAGTAGGGACACTTTGTAGGAAAATATTTCTCATCCCGTCATCATCATGACATGAAGAATCTCGGTCAATTGGTCACACGGGAAAACTTTTTCACACACTCTCTCCCACTCTCTGGTTAGGTGTTTCACTAGAGAAAGTATGGCACCATTGTTTTCCTAATGTATGCATCCCACTGTATTAGTGGACCTCGCATAAAAAATAGAACGATGTTTTAAAGCCTTGTGATGCAATGAAAAATGAATGTTAAGCATGAAAAACCTCATTCTCGGGTGTCATTCCCGTTTGTTGCACCACTGCCACCGATAATAAATGATGTTTAGAATGACACACACACAAATAACCTTACCATTATCATGTTTGAGCCAGAGGTCTTGCCAAAATTTATGGAAGATGGAGGAGGGTAGAAGAAGGTACATGAATATTATATAGGTAATATGAGAGAAAAATGCGTACCCTTTCATTCTCTTCATCTACCCTCGACTCTTTCAAAAATTGTGGATGTAGGCAATGTGAGTTTACTAGTAGCATTCGTGCATGTGGTTATGTTCTAATAATAATGACAGTGTCTATGACCTACTAATGGTTTCCACTACATGGATTCCTCATGATTTCCCTCTGAAACTGAGCAACATTCCAACAAACGCACACAAAAGCTTGGAAAACATATGCCATCAGAGATGCACATCATGGGAGAAATAGAAGTTTAGAAAGCGACGGAAGGTCCATGACAGGAACGATTTTCTCTGAGCTCGCATTATACTCCTTGTTTTGTCACGTTGCTAGATTTTGCCAACAAGATCCATAATATTGTCTAGAATGATCTTTTTTACAAAGCATTATTCACATTCTTATACTGTGGAAAAAGTAAGCGTGTACGAGTCCTTGTTTTGCTTTCCCTTCTACTTTCACTTTTTAGCGCTGGCAACTGCGAAACCCAGAGAAGAAAAAAGGACACAAGACAAGAAGACTGTAACCATTTCCAGTGGTGGAGCTCATGGGATGATGCCATGTTAAAAACTTGATGGGAATGATGGATGAGCTCAGACAACAACACATGACGACAGTGTAAGGAAAAACGAGAAGAAACTCTGTCTACGTGTATTTCTTTGGACATGGGTGGTCTTTCTACAAGCAACGTGCTCGTTTTTTCCCAGTTTCCCGAAAAAATATCAGCAGGCCAATGTCCCCATGTGTATAATTCTTCCTTGGATTTTTATTGTCGAGAAAGAAGCTCCATTCACAGTGCTCCAGCTGGTGGTAAGTATAAGAGGAGGTGCATGTGGAGAAAGTAGATGATAGGGGGAAAAGGTTTTTATACTGTCAACGAAGGAACTGCTGGAGAAAAAATGGCAATGACACTGACTCAACTAAAAAAGGAAAGAGAATATTCCTACTTTCTCAGAAAATGGGTATAATTTTAAACTGTGAACAGAGAGAATCAGTCTTTTGCGAGTGGCGGATCCCTGATATACGCGATACCAGATTTTTTCCCGTTTTAGACTACACTGTCATTATTGCTATGAGAGTGGGTCCGCATCGTTTGCAAAGCTTGAAAAAATCTGATGCGAAAGCATCCAAGTCAGTACAAGACAGTTTCTCTGAGTAAGCAAAGTAGCTACATTAAGATTGCAACTGGCTATGAATGTGATGATATCAGATGACAGCGACAGTATCAGGCCTTTTACCATCATCACTTCCAAAATATTATCGTCATCCACAGGCGAAAAAAATGCTGTTCGTTGTCGTATTTGGATTGGACGAGGATGGAATTTCGATATTGAGGAAGAAAATATTATCCTTTTTAAACGGCAAGTTTTCTTAATGCTTGTAGCAAGGTTTATTACAATCTTATCATCTGGGTTCTTTTTTTTACCATATCTGGAGCGTCACCGTCACCCACCAACATTGCATTATTATGCTGTGCACTCCTTCCAAAAAATATGTACATCTTGCAGTCGCTTAATAAGTACATGTTACTACACCAGCATGCGAAATATTTTTTGACTTGACAAACACACAAGAGATTTGCGTATTGCAGGAAAAGAGCCTCGTTGATTCCTGTTTTTGGCTTGGTATGCGTCTGAAAAATTCTGCTTTGAACATTCTCATGAGAGACAGGGGCCTACTTTCTCCTCCATCCTTGTACTTGGGGAGTAAAAGTAATGGTATGAAGCTGTATGCCTCGTGTTACCATAAAATGCAAAAAATGTAGTTTTAGAGACATCCGTTACCATCCATTTTTTTTTGTACAAAGTTAGAAGCAACAACAATTTGTGATTTTTAGAAGAAAACAGCCTCCCTTTTTGCTGGAAAATCTATCATCATGGGAAGATTACCTTCCAGAAGTATACAAAGCCGGAGGAAACAGCGAAATCTAGTTCAGAGCGGAAATCGAATGACGGAGAAAGGGGGTGGGGATGAAGGGTAACTTTGAAATGTAAAGTAAACTATCTATGTTCATTATATACTGTGGGTTATATTTACTTGAGCGAAAGAATGCAGAAATGTCAGCTCTTTGCCGGATTTTGTGCAAAGTTATAAGAGGCTTTTTGCTTCTTGAGTGAGTGATACGAGATGCATTGTTTCTTTGAAGTATGTATAATAAGAGGAAGGGAAACAAGTATAAGAGTTAGAGAGTGTGTATATCAGCTCAGTCAGTTTGACCGGAAACTTTTTAGGTAAGGATTTCTCCCTTTTGGTGTTAATGCTTCCACCACCACACAATACTGATGGATACTTTTGGAATGGAAGAGTGATGTTTGTGTGATATTTTTTATAGAACGGATGCACACCACCAACCCATGTCCAAAGTCCCAAGTTTTTTTGTATCGTCGACAGACCAAGTAATGCCACAAACACGCTTTTTATTCTGGGTTCTGGTTTTGTATTAAAATAAAACTGGAGCTGTGTCGGTTGAGACTGGTATAGCTATGGCTTGTTGTACCAAGAGAACTAGAGTGAAGGCAGAAATTCTTTCCGGTGAAAGTTCAACTTGTTGTGTAAGAAGAAAGTCGAAAGAAGTGGCAGTAGTGCTGAGGTAAGTGGTATAAAGTGGTTTCTTCCTGTCCTGTTTCTCCTTGTTTGCTCTTTTTCTTGCTAAAAAAAGTGACCCACGAGGTGTGAAGATCATTGTATATGCTATGTCTTACATTTAATAGGCTTATGATCATGATTATGTGTATCGGGCAGACTAAACAAGTTCAAGTTTTCGTGGAAAAGGGAGAAAAGTAGCATAATGTAACGTACTCTGGTTACCACTGGGGAATTCAGGTCACGATGAGCCTGCAGAAGAAGAAGGTGAGGGCAAAAATACAACTGACTCATGACAGGCAGGGTACTTTACTGGTGTTCCTCCACTTTTTATACCCTGACTGTTCGCTGCGTAGGTGTAAAAGTAAAGGAGTGAGCTTATTAGAAGGGCAGAAGTAACTGTGCACAGCAAATAAGCTAAATAACCTCATTTTCTCCAAGAAAAGCGGTAGTAATTCGAAAAGTAAAAGTTTAGCAATGTTGGAGTGACAGAGTTAAGTCCTCCATAAATGTAATATTAAGTTATGCTACATGAAATTTTAAGTGGTAGAGGTCATTTAACTTGCTTTAGCTCAAGGCTGTACACGAGTGGGTCGAAACGGGTTAACAAGAGTCTACAGTATTTCCACTGCATATTCTATAGTTATTTTGCTGAAGTGCTGAATGCAATGAGTGCAAACATGCTTTGAAGAACGACTCATAACTCACAGGAAATATTTTAATTTCTCATTGAATCAACCGACTACTCTATCCCAAGTAAAATGGCGAAGCAAAATTATAAAAAGTTGATCATGAGTAGTAAATAAAATAATGCTGCTTTGAAAAAGAAAAACCAACAGCGCAGCACTTTTTTTCCTATTTTGCTTGCAGCATTGGCAGTGTGGTAGTAACTAGAAGGAGAAAGTGACACTTGATGTTTAATTTCCTGTGAAGGAATGAGTGAAAATATGTGCATTTTCACGGTCTAGCAATCATATCCAGCCAGAGAGTTTTACAGCATCCCCTGTCCAGAATATATGGCAGTAGCTACCCAAAGAAACATCCAACCATGTACCCGTATACATTCCTTTGCTATCTCCCTCTTATGGTTTTTTAGATGAGTAAGCACACAAGCACCTACTTTATGTTCGTAATGTACATAATATGACATAAAATATCTTTTTTACGCATCTCACACATTGTATTACACACTCCCTCTTCTATCCAAAGATAAAAAGTTTACAGGGAAGTGTTGCCTACACTCTTCTTAGGTCAGTGGCCAACTAAAATGAAAGGAATGTTACTACTAGTCTTATTGTTAGACGAAAAAATGTAGAGGCCAGCAAGAACGGAGAAAATGAGAAAGATACATTGTGGCGGAAAATAACGATGCCATAATATTATTACACGTAAAACGGATATTCAACTGTCCCGTACTACTAATAAAAAAGGGAATGGAGGAACAACTCTCCCTCCACCATGCCAGATAGAGACATAAAATGTATCCCTTCCATATAGCTTTTTATACGACATCGTCAACACCGGTTTACCAGAACCACATATCATATCAAAGCCAGCTCACAAATCGAGAGGAAAACAAGAGAAAGTGCTCTTGAAAAACGAACATGAAAACCTATAAAAATTTCACTTGACTACTCCACTCCAAGTTTTTCGTTGACAGAAAGACGTTAAAATTCTCAGGGAAAATAAAAACCAGAGAGTATGTTTTGTAAGCAATCGGACATCAACAACCAACGAAAAAGATTTCAATTCGGAGGACATGAATGCTAGTGAAGTAGTCAGTGCCATTTCCTTCTGGCCTGTCTCATCTTTGTTGCTTATGCCTCTTTCTGCTTGCTTAAGAAGGTATGTGTGTGATCAAGACATTTTCAATAAATATGAAATGCAACGGAAATGGATACTAAAGATAACCAGAGCTATTTACATTGAATTGAATCGTAGTTTTTAAAACTGATAATACGGTTGATGGTATCAATAGTAGAAGTTCTAATAGACGGACAGGAAATTACATTTTTAAAGAGTGAATATTATCCATAATTCACTGATTACCCGAATCATCACAATGCCCTTAGGGCCAATTTACGATGATGATAAGGCAGTACGAAAATGAGATTTGTGATAGCAGACTTCACACAGGAAGCAAAGTAGAATCAACACGGAAATTACAATATTCCGAGCTATTTTACTTTCTCCCACTGCTCTGCACACACATTATGACTGTATCATAAGGAAATGGACAATGAAAAGGAAGTAATCAACTTGTTTAACCAACTAACCACCAACCCACACGTGAAACCAATGAATGAATCCCATCATCACAATTATCATTACAACTAACCACCCTGCTGACTGGTGGTGGAGAGAAAGTTCAAGAAACTTTTTTCTCCTTTTCATTTCTTCTGTTTCAGTTACAGGAAAACTGACTCGGCAGAAATACTAATGCATGAGCGCATAGCTGCTCGTGTGTAATGGTCAGAAAATGACAGTGATCTAGGAAATAGGAAAACCCTATTGCATTGTTGACATAATTATTATTATGGCACTAGCACTGTACGTACACGGAACAAATTAGAAGAAAAAGAGAAAATGGAACCCTTTCCTTTCTCCTTTAACTTTACCCATTCATTTTTGGTGGTGGAAAAGTCATTTTGGTCTATTTCATTGCTCATAAAATGAAAAAGACGCAGAAAGAAGCAGAAAAACGGATGTCTTGTATAAAAAAAATCGCAAGAAATTCTGTTATTTCCAACCATATAAACGTGCTAAATGCAAAAGGCACAATGAGAGAAAATTTAACAAAAGGAAATCTCAATTTTTATCGCCATTTTAGTGGTAGTACACATTTTGCATCATAAAGTAAATAGAAGTATGTGCAAGTTAAGATTGCGTGTAGGTGAATTCAGACTTATTGTACCTTCAGCCGAGAAAGCACACTTTGTGGGAAAATGTGGAAGAGCAACGTGCTATAATGACAAAGCCATTTTCGACGGAAAATGGAAACGGAAACCACACAAAAAGGTCCATGACTATTTTACTACAAATTGTGAAAGCATTGTTTGTCTAATTGCCATACGGGCAGGAAAAGAAAGGGGACTTTTAAGAGGAGAGAGCACAGCATTGCAATGACCATTTTTGTCAGTCTCGCTTTTCCAAGCAAATCGAAACTTGAATAAGTTTGATCTCAACTCGTGTGAACAGTATGCGTGGGATTGTCACTTGATGAGGAAAATTCTTTGAGATTCAAAAACCCGAATCACGCATGCACCAATTAACAAAGGTCTCCTCTTTTTAGCTTGATACAATATGTTGGTAGGCTTTGGAAAATACACCCAATGATACAACAAAATAATCTGAGTTGATTCTCGCAGAAAAAGATGAAAACTACAAGTTTTCACGGAATACGTGCGTATCAGACACAATTAAACTTTTACTTTTTGTAAATTTGGTGACAGCAACAACTTTTATCTTGGGATGTTATATGAATGAATGTGTACGTGATTGAACGCATCGAGGAAAAACACTCATCGAGTTTCAACTAGCGAAAAATAATTTTCTCTACATCAAACAGACAATTAGCGAGACAATAATTTGTTGTAGAGCTCTAGTCATCATCAAGTTTCATTCGGACTCTTACTCGAGACTACAGTGTATAGTCTTTTATTGCACACAAACTTCAAAAGAAGCATTATTCCTGTTTTTAATTTCTGCCAACTTTTGCTCTTCCACACAACTAACTTTCATTTTGAGAACGTGCTTTGCACATGATCATTTCAATGGCTGAACATTCTCCCTGGAATTTGTAGTTTTAAGAGGATTGACTTGTTTGAGGGAAGAAGGTCATGTTAGGATGGATGGTCATAATCAGAGAACGAGGAAAAATGCAAGAAAAATGAGAAAATATGTATGCAAATATGCACGAAAAATCAGCAAAATAGGACATAAAATAGGACAAATTTTCGCAAATTTTAGCACTATTTTCTTGTAAATTCCGCAAAATATGACA